>CADDIJ020002118.1:0-46410 GCA_902809745.2 Tetradesmus lagerheimii | reverse complement strand
ACTTGAAAACAAACGCAACATGCAGATTACGATTATTTGAGCAGTCTGGCTACCACAGGAGTTATGCAGGTCACAGACAAACCGGAAGCAGACTCGACACCCCCCCCTGTCGCCCCCTGACAAAACCCTCACAGCCTGGTCATTTTTCTTGTCAACCACTATTGAACGCGTTCGTGCATGATGGGGAGATTGTTGCTGTTTTAGTTTCGTGTTTGTCGAGCCATATTTGAAGCAAGTCGCAGCTGCAGCGTCCGTTTGCAGTACACAGTGCTAAACTCAGCTCCACGCGTCAGCTGTTCAGGTGTTTCATATCTACTTAGAGGCTAAAGTTTCATCAACAAACCACACGAGCAACGATCGTGCTGGCGGGACTGCAGGTGCGGACAGTTCTTGGAGCAGCAGTAGCAGGTGCACACCTATTTTGCTGCTTGCCACCCACCCCCTTCGATGCATGGCCATGCATGCTGTCCATTTGTTACTATGGATGTTCACCAGTGGTAGCATCGCAATCTGCCGTGTTGAAGGACTTCAGAGGGCTCATATCTGCTTACAGCGCTGCAGGCACTCTGCAACACAGCCCACTGTCACTCCGTTGCCTATGCATGGAGCTATGCTCGCGCTTCAAAGCCTCGTGGAGTTGTTGGTAAACAAACTGTAACGTATCTGCCTTGCAGCAAGCAAGCTGCGCCGCAGTAGTCTGCTTCATGCAGCCTTGCAGCAACTGCTGCTGCTGCTGGCCCTTTGCTTGCAGGAGGCAGCAGACAAACACAGCTCTGCTAGCATCGTCAACAGCAGCAATTGAAGAGTAACAGCAGCTAAGCAAGCAGGCCCGGCAGCAGCTGCTGGGGATCTAGGCTGCGTGTGGCAAGCAGGCAGCAGGTGCTGCTGCTAGCACTGCTTGTCCTGCGGCAGTTGCCAAAGCACAGAAACGTGCAGCAGCTTTGAGGCAGTCAAGCAGCTTTGAGCACTGCTTATTATATACAAATGCTACATATAGGCTGCTAGTAGTGCAGCTGCAGTGCTGCAGCAGCACATACGCCAGCAGCAGCAGCAGCAGCAATAGCAGCAGCGGATATGTCGACCCTCACAGGCACAACAGCAGGTGGTGGGGGCAAGAAGATCAAACTCAAACTCGGCGGCCACTTGCAGCAGCAGCAAGGACCAGCAGCAGCAGCAGCGCAACCTGCTGCGTCAAATGCCACCACAGGCACACTTGGCGGTTCTTCAGCAACAGGTTTGAAGCTGCGTATCAAGTTGGGGAGTGGTGCGGGTGCGGCAGCAGCAGCAGCCAGCGGTGGCGGTGTTGCTGCTGCTGGGGGCTTGCAACAGCAGCAGCAGCAGCAGCAGCAAGCTTTGCCGGAAGGCATCCACCCTGCTGCTATGGGTGCTGATATTGACGCTACTGCGTTTGCCGCAATGCAGCAGCAGCCACAGCAGCAGCAGTACTATGCTCCTGAGCAATTTTATAGCCAGGACCAGCAGCAGCAGCAGCAGCAGCAGTATTATGCGCAGCAGGTTGATCCCCAGTACTACAGCCAAGATCAGCTGCAGTACTCTCAGCAGTACTCACAGCCGACCTATTCACAGCAGCAGCAGCAGCGGCAGGCGCTCAAACTGTCAGTGAAAGCTAAGCTGGCAGTACAAAGCAGTAATGAGCTGCGGTACACTGCATCAGGCAGGGTTCAGCGTGCCGCGTCGCGGGGTTTAGCGCGGCTCATAGCAGAGGAGGGGGGCGTACCGCAGGACCACAGCTTGGCAGCACCACCCCCCGGCGCTGATACACGGTACGCGGTTTGAAAAGTGTTTTGTGGTGTAAGGTTTTTATGTGTGGTCACGCAATGCTGCTGGCGCGGCTGCCGCTGTTGTTTGATGCCAAGGTTCCTGCTCAGTGCATCAAGGCACCTGACCCTCCGAACTAAATAATCAACTGTCACGCTGGCTGCCGCCGCCGCTGCTGCTGCTGCTGCCGCTGCCGTTTCCGTTGCTGTTGCCCTGCTCAGGTTCTTGAGGTATGACGACCCTGACTCGCCAATCCTGTCGGAGCGCCGCTCTGCACGGTCGGTGCAGCGCAAGACGATTGAGCATCAAACAGAAACAAACTGACGTGCTGGCCGCTGCTGCTTTCTTCACAGGTTTCTGCGGTACAATGATCCGGATTCGTCAATCCTCTCGGAGCGCCGCTCCGCTCGCTCAGTGCAGCGCAAGACGATTGACGCCAGCCAGTACGTTGACCCGGACGAAATGGACTTCGAAGGCCAGGAGTGGCTCATGCCTGAAAACGCAGAGCCAAAGCCTGAAAAGGTAAGGACTGGAGCATCATTTCAGCTGTCACTGCTATATGTGCCGTGGCAGCTGCTGCTGCTATATGCCGTGGTGCCAGGTGCCGCAAGTTTGCTGTATGCATAGTGCCAGGTGTCAGGGCCAGCCAGTACGTTGACCCGGACGAGATGGACTTTGAAGGCTAGGAGTGGCTTATGCCCAAAAATGCAGAGCCAAAGCCTGACAAGGTGAACTTAGTCCAGGGTTTAGTCGCGGTATTGAAGCCTAGAGTGTGTTATGACGTTGGCGGTGTGGCTTGCATAGTGCCAGGTGTTAGTGCTAGTCAGTACATCGACCCGGATGAAATGGATTTTGAAGGCCAGGAATGGCTCATGCCTGAAAACGCAGAGCCAAAACCCGAAAAGGTGATTCAGGAGTTACGGCGGGGTTTAAAAACACTTTTGCGTGCAGCCTGGAGTGTTCGATGACGTTTGCTGTGGGGCGTGCAGCGCAAGACGATCGACGCCAGCCCGTACGTTGACCCGGGCGAAATAGATTTCGAAGACCAGGAGTGGCTCATGCGGCATGCGGCATGAGTCATGCCTGAAAACGCCAGGAGCGGCTCATGAGTTCTGCCTGAAAATGCAGAGCCAAAGCCTGAAAAGGTAAAGATGCGTCAGGGTTTCATAACGGGTTCAGTTGCGTCTTTGAAGCGTTGAGTTTGTTATGTCCCACCCCATGCTGCCGCAGTCGCTGCAGGTCAGTCTCATGAAGGGCTGCGCTGCTGCTGAGACAATAGCTGACTCCCACTGCTGCTGCTGCTGCTCTCAGCCCAAGCGGGAGCCCAAGCCCAAAAAGCCCAAAGCTGAGCGCAAGGCTGACGACCAGCAGCAATACTTGGACGATGATGACGACTTTGACCTAGCTATGGAGGACAACTTGGACGATGAGGACTTTGACGCAGCAATGGAGGTGAGGCATGCGGTTTAGATGATCTTTCAGGGTGAAGGCAGCTTGCTTTTTGTTGTCCAGCGTTTGGGCAGCTTGCTGGTGGGGGGAGGGTTTGTTGGGTGGTATTGCATCTGACGACCAGCAGCAGTACCTGGACGATGATGACGACTTTGGATGGACCTGGCGATGAAGGACAACTTGGATGATGAGGACTTCGACGCAGCAATGGAGGTGAGAGCTAGATCAGGTCTTTAGCGTTTCAAGGTTTTGCTTGATAGGTCTCAGCTTGACGACCAGCTTACTAAAGGGGAGGGGGGGGGCTTGGGAGAGTGGGTGGAGGCACTGAGACCTGCAAGAACTGCGGGGAAGTTTGGTGGAACCTTCAGCAGTTCAATTGACGATGACTTTGATGCAGGTGAGGCGTGCGGATTAGATGATCTTCCAGGGTTAAGGCAGCTTGCTGGTGTGGTCCAGGGTTAAGGCTTGGTGGGTTTTTGTATCACACTGTGACAAATGCCACATCTCCCTCATGTTGTGCTGTCACATTCCATTTGCCACCCTCTGCTACCCTGCAATACAGATGGTGGATGCAGCAATGTACTGCACGTGTTACAGTGTTACAGCAGTGTTACAACAGTGTTACAGCAGTGTTACAGTGTTACAGCAATGTAATGCACGTGTTACAGTGTTACAGCAATGTTACAACAGACTCACCTGATTGCCTGATCTGTTGTTTGTGTTGTTTTTATGTTACGCATCGTAGATGGATGACGAAGCAATGGAGGTCCGACCCCGCCGCGGTGGCGGCAGCATCTGTACAACATGCACCCATGCCAACACAGCATGGTGAATATGTGTGGGTACTGTGGATGCATCATACAGTGTTTGTCAAGTGGCATCTCCTTCCTCTTGATGTGCTGTCTTCGCCTGACTCACCTGATCGCCTATTCCTGTCGTTCTTTTGTTACACATTGTAGATGGATGACGAAGCAATGGAGGTCCGACCTCGCAGGGTCGGCGGCAGCCGCAGCAGCAGAGCAGCAGCAGCAGCAGCAGCAGGCTTCGAACAACCTCGGCAACGCACCAGTCGCCGCGCAGCAGCAGCAGGCGTCGCTGCTGCTGTGGCAGCAGCAGCAGGGGTGTCAGCAGCTGAGTATTACGCAGACCCTGCTGCTGTGGTGGGGTATAGTGCAGGGCTCGTGTCTAGTGACGCCTTTGCAGGAAGCTACGATGCTGCTTCTGCTGCTGCTGGTGGTGGTGCTGCTGGTGGTGGTGCTTCGCCGCAACCTTCAGGGTACAGCGGTGGTGGAGCTATCAGCGGTGGTGGAGGCAGCAAGCGCAGGCGGGGTAGCCGAAAGGCTGCTGCTGCTGCTGGCAGTGACGATGACGATTTTGGTGACTTGGTAGATGATGAGAGCGATGAGGAGGCGTGGACTGCTGCTGCTGCTTATGATGAGGATGAAGAGGACGATTTCGAAGGCGGCACGGTGCGTTGTGGGCATTGCATCGTTTCTGCTGCTTAGTGGTGCTGGCTACGCTACCACTGACCACTGCAACCGTGCGCGTATGTGTGACCATCTGCCACTGAGCGATTCAGGTGGTTTTTGCTGCTGCTGCTGTTGCTGCTGCTGGCGTTGTACTGGCGGCTGCAGGCGGCAACTATGCCACAACCCATTACAGCAGTTTAACACGAGGGCAATTATCGCTGCTGCTGCTGCTGGTGCTTGTGTGACTGTTGCTGCTGCTGCTGCTGCTGGCTTTCTTCCTTACTGCTGCAGGTCATTGGGGGCAACTATGCCACCACTGACTACAGCAGCCTGAGCCTCAAGGGCGACCACTTCAACAGGCCGCTGTGGGTGTGCAGCGATGGCCGCATCTTCCTGGAAACCTACTCTCCCATCTACAAGCAGGTGTGCCGAGGTTCTTGGGTTCAGGGTTCAGGGTTCAGGGTTGTATTCTTAGCTTCCGGCATGTTGTGTGTCTGTTGCTTGTTTG
The DNA here is from genome assembly GCA_902809745.2 of Tetradesmus lagerheimii. NCBI lineage: Eukaryota > Viridiplantae > Chlorophyta > Chlorophyceae > Sphaeropleales > Scenedesmaceae > Tetradesmus > Tetradesmus lagerheimii. Next base: position 41,205 of record CADDIJ020002118.1, on the reverse strand, counting down.
TCTGTTGCTTGCTTCATTTGGCACGCTGGTGCGCTGGCATTGTGCCAGAAGAAGTGACTTCTTGGACGCTGTTGTCTGCTTGTATAGTGTAGCGTGTGCAGCGATGGCCGCATCTTCCTGGAAACCTACTCGCCCATCTACAAGCAGGTGTGTGGAGCTTCTGGCATGCTGTTTTTTGCAGGCAGTGTATCGCTTGAAGCATTGATTGCATAATAGTTCCTGGAAACATATTCGCCCATCTACAAGCAGGTGTGCTGTTCATGGTGATCTTCATAGTTCAACAACTGCATGGGTGGTTGGGTTATGTGATACTGTGGGTGTGCAGCGATGGCCGCATATTCCTTGAAACCTAATCGCCCATCTACAAGCAGGTGCGCCAAGGTTCTAGTGTTTAGGGTTCAAGTTTGTATTCTTAGCTTCTGGCACGCTGTTTGTCTTTTGCATGGTTGTCTGTTGCTTGCTTTTCTACAAGCTGGTTCGCTGGTACTTCTGGCATGCTGTTGTCTGCTTGTATATTGTGTGCAGTCTTGGCCGCATCTTCCTGGAAACCTACTCGCCCATCTACAAGCAGGTGTGTGTGGGTCACTGGCAGTTTGTGTGTTGCCGTCGTGTCACTGCTTGCATTATCGAACATTCTGCACCCCTTTCCTGCCTGTCATGCGCCGCCTGTTTTGCCTGTTATTTTTGCAGGCGTACGACTTCCTGATTGCGATCGCAGAGCCGGTGTGACGGCCCGAGTCGATCCACGAGTATGTGCTCACGCCACGCCCCTCCTCCCCCCTTATCAACATTGGACGCGGAATATCCCTTGCTAGCATTGCCGACCGCTGCTTAACCCTTAATCCCAAACCCTGCTGTTTCCTGCAGGCGTACGACTTCCTGATTGCGATCGCGGAGCCGGTCTGTCGTCCCGAGTCCATCCACGAGTACGTGCTCACGCCGCAGAGCCTGTATGCTGCCGTGTCGGTGGGGCTGGATCGGGACACCATCTTAGGCGTACTGGACAAGCTGTCAAAGGTGCGGTCCGTTTTATTTTTCGGTTATTCGTCTCTTAATTTTTATTGATGAATGAAAAATACGTTAAGATTGAACAAAGATAAATTTCAGGACATTGACATAATATGGGTTGCAGGATGTCTGCTGGATAGGGTTAGGGTTGATGTCACCCTGGGTTCAACGGATTCTACCTCTGGGCATCTGGTTTGCTCGCAAGCATTGGTTGGAGGATTTATGTGTCGGCCGGATGTGGCCAGAGCCTGTATGCCATGTCGGTGGTCCTGGATCGGGACACCATTCTGGGAGGGCTCGACAAGCTGTCTAAGGTGCGGCTATGCACGTTTTCTGTGTTTTTGTTACTAACAAACCTAATAGGTTGCCAGGTCACTGCTGGACAGGGTAAGGGTGACCAGCGTTCAGTGAATCCCGTTTGCTGGGTGTTGTTTCTTTGCAAACAGTCGGTGGTGGCAGTACGAGCTCACACCGCAGAGCCTCTGCGCTGCCGTGTCGGTGTCATCAAGGCCAGCCTGGGCCTGGACCGGGACACAATTCTGGGCGTGCTGGACAAGCTGTCAAAGGTGCGGCTGTGCCCAACGCGCCCTGGTTGGTTTGAGGGATGGTAGGAGGTTTTGAGAAGATGCACTTGTCTTTTCTCCTGTTGATGACAAGAAGTCTGTCGCGTCAATCAATGCTGCAGGACTGCCTCCAAGCCATCAAGTTGGTGCAGGTGTGACTGAAGTGCAAGGTGCAGCGCTTCATTGCTGCGTCTACGGAGAGCGTGCTACAGCACTTTCAAGCATTTGAACCTGGTTCGAAATAATGCATTTGTTGTTCACGTGCGCAGGTGCGGCTGACGAGCAAGCTGCGGCGCTTCATTGCCGCGTCCACGAAGAGCTACGGCAAGGTGAAGCTGGTGCTCAAGCACAACAGGTTCTGGGTGGAGACCAGCGACATGGAGGTGTGTGGTTTAGAGGCTTGTGGTTTAGGGTAATACGCGGGGGTAAAAGTTTCGTGTTGAAAGACAGTTGTCCCTGCGGTTTATGTTGGGTCCACGAAGAGTTATGGCAAGTTGAAGCTGGTGCTCAAGCACAACAGGTTCTGGGTGGAGACCAGCGACATGGAGGTGCGCGGGGTCTTGCTGGTCGAGTGTTTATAAGTACAAGGGATATAGACGTGGCGTCAAGGTCAGATTTGGTAGAACTGACAGCACAACCCTGACATGTCACTGTTGAACCTGATGTCAACTATTAATGACATGTTACTTTCTTGTCATATGCAGGTGCTGGGGAAGCTGCTGGACAATCCAGTCATCCATGCATCACGCGCGCTAGATACCCCTGGCACAAACCTGACCTTTGTGTTACAATCTGCTGTCAATGTTGTCATGATGTGTTACTTTGTTATCATAATGTCATATTCAGGTGCTAAAAAAGCTACTGGACAATCCAGTGATACATGCATCGCGCGCGCTCGACACCCCTGTCACAACCCTGACATTGTCATGACGTGTTACTTTCTTGTCATATTGTCATATGCAGGTGCTAGAAAAGCTACTGGACAATCCAGTAATCCACGCATCACGCGCGCTAGATACCCCTGGTGCTGATTCACGTGGTTTAGTGCGCCGCAAGGCAGTGAAAGAGCACGCAGCAGCGCGTCTGTTCAAAGATACTATGGCAGCAGCAGCAGACGGCGTAGCAGCAGCAGCAGCAGGTGGGGATGATGCAGCGGCATCTGCAGCAGCTGCTGCTAACGAACTGGTTGCGAGAGCCGCTAGTGTAGCGAACCCAGTACCAGCAGCAGCAGCAGCGAAGCCGGCAGCAGCAGCGGCGCCGCCGCCGGCAGCGGCAGCAGCACCAGCAGCAGCAGTGACTGGTGCTGGTCGCTTCTTTGATCCTTTTGGGGATTCAGAGTCGGAATCTGATCCTGAGGACTACACTGGCGTTGTACCGCGCTCACGACCCAAGCAGCAGCAGCAGCAGCAGCAGCAGCAGCAGCAGCAGCAGCAAACAGCAGCTGACGGTGGTGCAGCAGCAGAGGGTGCCACCTCTGCTGCTGCTGCTGCTGCTGGCACTAGTTTAGAAGACGATGATAGTGATGAAGATATTGTTGGGGTGCCTAGGGCACGGCGGCGGCGGCCAGCAGCAGCAGCAGCAGAAGCTGACACACCCCCAGCAGCAGGAGTATTAGAAGGTGACGCAGCAGCTGCGGGTGATGGCATAGATCCTGCTGCAGCAGCATCAGGTACCCCAGAGCAGCAGCAGCAGCAGCAGCAGGGGTTGGACAGTGATGATGATGATGGGGGGTCACCCCTACTAGTAGGTGGTCGCGGGCGCCTCAAAAAATGCCCAGAAGCAGCAGCAGCATCAGATGGTGAGGAAGATCTCGAGGAAGATGTAGAGGCGATGGATCTAGATGACGATGACGTCATTTTGAATGCTGACTCTGCTGAGCAGCCGCAGCGCAAGGGGCGGCTGGCGGCCACTGCTGCTGTTGCTGCTGCCACTGGTGCTGCTGCTGGTGACGGCGTGGGGGGGACTGCAGGTGGCGTGGGAGGGGGTTTGAGGGGGCTGTTGCGGCAGCAGCAGCAGGAGGCAAAAGCAGAGCGGCAGCGGCAGCGGCAGGCAAAGCAGCAGCAGCGGCAGCAGCAGGATGAGAAGGCGGCAGCGACGGCAGCAGCAGCACCGGCTGCGGCAGCAGCAGCAGATGGTGCTGCTGCTGCTGCTGGATATGAGCAGCAGGAAGAGGAGGAAGATCCTGAGCGGGAGGTGCTAGCATTTGAGATCAGGGCTTCAGAGGTGGGCTACAGGTGGCTTCCGTATTTGTTTGCTTTGTGCTATGCTTACTAGCGCAACTAGCGTAAATGCTGTTGTGTCACTCCACGCCGCCCGTTGTGTCTTTAATCATGCTTGAATGTCCTGAGCGGGAGGTGCTTGCATTCGAAATGTGCGCATCAGAGGTACGTGTTCACAAATTCAGGCGCGCAGTGTTCATCAAAATAAGCCGCAGGAGAAACAGCAATCAGAAAACAGGGGCCGAAATTATAATGAATTAAACTGGCAGCTCGCAACATAACGGGCGAATGATTGACATGTTATTCTGCCATTCATGTTGTCATATAACACATGACAGGTTGAGAAGGTGAAGAGGGAGTGCCTGCCAGGCCACCCCTCAGGCCTCGACTGCCCCCTGCTGGAATTGCTTATGACTTTGTGCACGTCACCAGCAATTATGACTTTGTGCACGTCACCAGCGATCATGACTTTGTGCACATCACCAGCAATTATGACTTTGTGCACGTCACCAGCAATTATGACTTTGTGCACGTCACCAGCAACCAACACAACAAGCCTCGCAATTTTAATTACTGACATGTTATTTCTGTTATTGTGTTTGGCTTGCAACACATGACAGGTTGAGAAGGTGAAGAGGGAGTGCCTGCCAGGCAACCCCTCAGGCCTCGACTGCTCCCTACTGGAAGAGTATGACTTTGCACACGACACCAGCAACCCACCCAATCTTGAATTGTTATTCTGTTATTTCTGTTGGCATGTAACACATGACAGGTTGAGAAGGTGAAGAGGGAGTGTCTACCTGGCAACCCCTCAGGCCTCGACTGCCCCCTACTAGTGGAGTACGACTTTGCGCACGACACCAGCAACCCCCACAATTGTCGCTTTTAACTAATAGTTGTTAAGTACGTCAATGTTTTTGGCATGCAACACATGACAGGTTAAGAAGGTGAAGAGGGAGTGCCTGCCTGGCAATCCTTCAGGCCTTGACTGCCCCCTACTGGAAGAGTGTGACTTTGCGCACGACACCAGCAACCCTCAAATTTGTTGCCATTCATCACTGAAATGTGTTATTTCTGTCATTCATGTTGTCATATAACACACAGCAGGTTGAGAAGGTGAAGAGGGAGTGCCTGCCTGGCAACCCCTCAGGCCTCGACTGCCCCCTACTGGAAGAGTATGACTTTGCGCTCGACACCAGCAACCCGCCCTATTGTCGCCTTTTTTGTTACTGAAATATGTTATTTCTGTCATTGTTATTGTCATGTAACACATGGCAGGTTGAGAAGGTGAAGAGGGAGTGTCTACCTGGCAATCCTTCAGGCGTCGACTGCCCCTTACTTGAAGAGTACGACTTTGCGCACGACACCAGCAACCCGCACATTTGTTGCCATTTATTACTGAAATGTTATTCTGTTATTTCTGTTGGCATGTAACACATGACAGGTTGAGGAGGTGAAGAGGGAGTGTCTACCTCGCAACCCCTCAGGCCTCGACTGCCCCCTACTGGAAGAGTACGACTTTGCGCACGACACCAGCAACCCACACAAAATGTTGCAATTTATCACTACATTATGTTATTTCTGTCATTTTTCTTGTCACATAACACATGACAGGTTGAGAAGGTGAAGAGGGAGTGCCTGCCAGGCAACCCTTCAGGTCTCGACTGCCCCTTACTGGAAGAGTATGACTTTGCACACGACACCAGCAACGCGGCACTGGACATCGGTCTAAAACGCGGCGTGCAGCTGCGGCCGTATCAGGAGAAGAGCCTTAGCAAGATGTTTGGCAACGGCCGCGCACGCTCAGGTGTGTGAAGGTCGGTTGCTTTCCTCTTGGGTAATGCTGCTCAATTGATTGTTGTTGTGTGCTTGTTGATTTACAAATTTGCTAGTAACACCAGCAACCCTGCACTGGACGTCCGTCTGAAGCGCGGCGTGCAGCTGCGACCGTATCAGGAGACAAGTCTCAGCAAGATGTTTGGCAACGGCCGCGCACGCTCAAGTGTGTACAATTGCTGCCGTTTCCCTGCATATTTGCTGCTGCAGTGTGTTTTTTTGGGGGGTTGTGCGCCTCGCAAATGTCACTGAATCCTGCACTTTTCCTGCTGCTGCTGCTGCTGCTGTCACCATCCATCCATTGTGCAGGTATCATTGTGCTCCCCTGCGGTGCTGGCAAATCCATGGTGTGGGTGGCAGCAGTAACCCTGATCCTTGCTTTTGCTGCTGCTGCTGCCGTCATCCATCCGCCCATCCATCCATGGTGCAGGCATCATTGTTCTCCCCTGCGGTGCGGGCAAGTCTCTGATAGGGGTGGCAGCAGCATCCCGGGTGAAGAAGTCCTGCCTGTGCCTGTGCACCAGCAGCGTCGCTGAACCTTTCACTGTTGCTGCTGCTGCTGCTGCCTCTGCTGCTGCTGCTGCTGCCGCTGCTGCTGCTGCTGCCTCTGCTGCTGCTGCTGCTGCTGCTGCTGCCTATATCGCAGGCATTATTGTGCTGCCGTGCGGTGCGGGCAAATCTCTCGTAGGAGTGGCAGCAGCATCCCGGGTCAAGAAGTCGTGCCTGTGCCTGTGCACCAGCAGTGTCAGTGTGGACCAGTGGGCGCACCAGTTCACGCTCTGGACCAACCTGCACGAGCACGATGTTGTCAAGTAAGTGGCAGGAAATAAGCAAGAAAACTGCGCTGCATTTCTGTAATTGCCGCCCTTTTGTTTGGGGTTGTGTTTGGGAACGTGATGCAGCAGCAAGATGTGGAATTTATGTTGTGTTGTTGTGCCTGTGCACCAGCAGTGTCAATGTGGACCAGTGGGCACACCAGTTCACGCTGTGGACAAACCTGCACGAGCATGAAGTTGTCAAGTAAGTGGCAGGAAATCCGCATTGCATTGCTGTAAGCCCGTTTTGAGCCAACAAGTAGTGCATGGCTGACCCTATTGCTACGTCATCATGCGTCTTTGGTTCGCTTACATGTGTTGCTGCTGCGCAGGTGCTGTGGCGGGCACAGGTGGCAACGAGGCTCAGGCAGAGTTCAAAAAGCAGCGGACAACGCACTCACTGCACCGCAGGCCAGCTCACCACCATAACTTTGTTTGCTGCTCTTTTGCAGGTTTGTGGCGGGCACGGGCGGCAACGAGGCGCAGGCAGAGTTCAACAAGCAGCGGCTGGCGGACCCTTGCGTGTGCGTGACCACCTTCAACATGATCGCGCACGGCGGCAAACGCAGCGAGTACGGCAAAGCGGTGAGTGCGGCAGCAGTTGTACCGTTAGGCTGGCTGCGGGTGTGCTGGCTTTCAAGTCGTCCTGTGCCAAGTGACGCATTTGTGTGACAACCATTTGTTCTATAACATGATCGCGCACGGTGGCAAACGCAGCGAGTACGGCAAAGCGGTGAGGCTTGAAGCTATTTGTTCGCTTGTTCTGCTCTTGTTCGACACCATATGAGTGGTGCGGCTGATGCGGCCGTAGGCTGGCTGGCCATGGTTGTTGAGTTGGTGTCTTTGCAGCTGTGCTGCATGATATGCGTGTGTGTGTGACCAACCTTTGTTCTCTAGGACTACACACACGGCGGCAAGCGCAGCGAGTACGGAACAGCTAATGGACCTGATCAACGGCAAGGAGTGGGGCACAATCGTGGGCAACTCAGCTCAGCCACACTTCTTGTGCTACTAACACTGCACCAAACCTGCGCTGCATTGTACATTTTGCACCGCAGATCATGGACCTGATCAGCGGCAAGGTGTGTCCAACTCGGCTCTGCTGCACTAGTTCTACCACCTACATCTTGTGCTACTAACACTGTCACCCCTGCACTGCATTGTGTTTTTACCTTTTTTGCACCGCAGATCATGGACCTGATCAGCAGCAAGGAGTGGGGGCTGCTGCTGCTGGATGAGGTGCACGTGGTGCCCGCACGCATGTTCAGGCAGGCAAGTGGAGAAGAGCATTTCGTCTTTGCTAGGCCTCCTGTGCTTGTTATTGGTTGACACAGCGTGACGATCAGCAATTGTCACCTGCCGCTTGACCCGCTTCACCGATGGAATTGCATGCCAGGTTTGCATGCTGTGAGTTGCATGTGGTGCCCGCACGCATGTTCAGGCTGGCAAGTGCACGGTGTCTTATTTCCATATCATATCAAGTGCACGGGTCTTATTTTATGTATAGTAACAGTTGGACACATCTCCACAGTCAGCCGTAGACAAGCAGCAATTTGTCATCTGCTACTGGACGCGCTTGACCGGTGGACTTGCATGCTACTTTTGTATGCTGTGAGGTGCACGTGGTGCCCGCACGCATGTTCAGGCAGGCAAGTGTATGGTGTATCATTCTATGCATGATGTCATATGTATATATATGTTTTTTTGTCTTATGTTGTTGATTGTCACAGTTTGACACTTGTCGACGATCAGCCGTATGGTCATTTGCCGCGTGACCCGCTCCACCAGTGGACTTGCATACAAAGTTTGAATGCTGTGAGGTGCACGTGGTGCAGGCACTCATGTTCAGGCAGGCAACTGGATATATGCTGTGACGCCTGGTACCCTGCGCATAGCGTCGCATGCCTGGGTGTTGGCCAGGCTGAGAGCTGCTGCTGCTGCTGCAGGTGATTGGCATTGTGAAGGCGCACTGCAAGCTGGGCCTGACCGCCACGCTGGTGCGAGAGGACGAGCTGATTGGAGACCTGAACTTCCTGATTGGTGAGGGGCTGAAGTAGCTGAAGTTCATACTTTAACAATTTCAGGGTTCATGTGATAAATTTGGACGAAAACGGGGCCTGATCAAAAACGGGGCCAGCTACGCTGGCACGAGAGGATGAGCTGATCGGAGACCTGAACTTCCTGATTGGCGAGAGGATGATGTTCATAGTGTACACTTTCTGATGAGGGTTCATGTGATACACCTGAACTAAAACCAGGCCTGACCGGTACGCTGGTGCGCGAGGACGAGCTGATTGGAGACCTGAACTTCCTGATAGGTGAGGAGCTGATGTTTCGGTTCTGTACATAGTGGCTGCTTCAATGGTCATGCGATCCAGTGCAAGTAGACGTGGCCCCCACTGCGGCAAGCTGCAGATACATATGTGCAGCTGCTTTGAGTTCATGTGCTACACCTGAACTGTTACTGGGCCTAACCTCCACGCTGGTACTGGAGGACGAGCTGATTGGGGACCTGAACTTCCTGATAGGTGAGAGGCTGAAGTTCATATTGTACCAGTTACAGGGGTCAGGTGATACTCGTTATCTGAATTTGGTCCTGACCCCCACACTGGTACGAGAGGACAAGCTTATAGGGGACCTGAACTTCCTGATCGGTGAGAGGCTGAAGTTTATAGTGTGACAGTTGCAGGGGTAGGGTAACCTCAGAAATCGCATAGAGCTGGGCCTGACCGCCACGCTGGTGCAAGAGGACGAGCTGATCGGAGACTTGAACTTCCTGATCGGTGAGTGGCTGATATTCAAGTTTTATACATAGTGACTGCTTCAACTGTCATACTATCGAGTGCAGGTGACTCCGGCCCCCACTGCGGCATCGCTGCGGACACATGTGTGCAGCTGCTGTTACATGCAACCTCATATATGTGCGGCCATCGAATCATTGAATGCCTGCTGCTGAACCAGAAAAAGGAAACAAAACCTGAGATCACCTGCAGCCACTGCCGAGCGCTGGCGAGGTTTGCACAAGGCATTGTCACCGTTTCCATGGCTGCAGGCCCCAAGCTGTATGAGGCCAACTGGCTGGACTTGACACGTGCTAGGCACATCGCCAACGTGCAGTGTGTGGAGGTGTGGTGCCCCATTGCTCTTACATCACACCCTGCTGTTATGAAACGCATGCTGCAACATGTACTGTCTGCAGGCCCCAAGCTGTATGAGGCAAACTGGCTGGACCTCACGCGCGCTGGCCACATCGCCAACGTACAGTTTGACAGAGATGTATCCAAATGTGGCGCACTTTGAACCCCTGCGCAACTCAGTATGATTGAACCTATGTATTCTGCAGGCCCCAAGCTGTATGAGGCCAACCGGCTGGACTTGACACGCGCCGGAAGCACAATGCCCTCAACGCACAGTGTATTGCAGCAGATGTTCCCGCCAGCCACCATTTTCAATGCCAGGCTGTTTGTAATATTGGTGTCTGCAGGTCCCAAGCTGTACGAGGCAAACTGGCTGGACCTGACGCGTGCTGGGCACATCGCCAATGTGCAGTGTGTGGAGGTGTGGTGCCCCATGACGCGAGAGTTCTACGCAGAGTACCTGAACCGTGAGGCGCAGAACGACAGCATCAAGTGAGCCGGAGCCTTTTTGAACCAGGGTCTTGCAGGTTTCTGCTTGCCAAAAACATGGTTGTGACAGGTTGTAGCGTACATCGTTTGGGTGATGGCACACATCTTACAGCTAGAAGGGTTCTGTATAGGAACAGCACTTGAACAAACACAAAAACTGAGCAGATTGCATGCACCCCCTGGCACAATTTGCGCACCCTGTGCAGATGCTAGCACGCTGCCACATGCATTCCTGTGAACTTCTTCTCAACATCCCATGAACTACATGTGGACCACCTGTGAACTTCCCACCGTAATTCCCTGTGAACTTCCCACCCTGCTGTACGTGATGAACACTAACAACTTCATGGTCTGCCAGCACTCCCTCATGCTGAACATGTTACTGCGCTGCCGTCGGTTTGTAGGTGAAATCCTCACAACATGAAACTCTGCACCGCGAACTTCCCACCCTGCAGGCAGTTGCTGTATGTGATGAACCCCAACAAGTTCATGGTCTGCCAGCACCTCATGCTAATTTGTTTTGCGCTGCCAAGGAATGTGAACATTGCACATCTCATTGCCTAAAATGTTCCCACTGTCCCTGCAGGCAGCTTCTGTACGTGACAAACCCCAACATCTTTTCGTCTGCCAGCACTCCCTCATGCTCAACATGTCCTTGTCATCATCATCATGTCCTTGTGTTGCTATCCAATTCGCACGTTACTTCTCATCGTCTGAAATGTTCCCACCGAGAACTTCCCACCCTGCAGGCAGCTGCTGTACGTGATGAACCCCAACAAGTTCATGGTGTGCCAGTACCTCATCGACTGGCACGAACGCATCAGAGGGGACAAGGTGTGTTTGCTTGTGACATTGGACGTCACAACGAAACTTATTTGACCATGGTTGACGTTTTCAAAATGCGGCAATCTCACACAACGCTGCAGAGTCTTTGCAATGAGTTAGGGTTTCGGCTTGGTTGGTGCGTGGCTGCTCATGTTCAGCGTACCTAACGTTCGTTGCAGTAGCGACAAATGTTGTTGGAAGGTGACAGCAAGGCAGGCAATTCTAATTACATGTTCGGTTTCCACTCTGCTTGCTGCATGTGTTTGTCTGCCATTACCTCATCGATTGGCACGAGCGAATTACGGGAGACAAGGTGCGCTGCGTAAGCCCTTTTCAGCTCTTGCCTGTTGCTTTTGTGTGGAGGGGGAGGGGGGGTGTCCTGGTGCATGACCAATTGTATCGACCCGGCCATCTACAATCCGTGAACTCCGCTCCCCAACAAGAGCGTAGCAAGTTCTACCTTGCAGCCTGTCGTCCGATGCCCATGCTGCCTGCAGGTGATCGTGTGCAGTGACCAACGTGTACGCGCTGGAGGCTCATGCCAAGCAATAACTTCAGACCCACAATTCAACGCGTTGCACTATATATAAGGTTCCTCGAATGCGGCATTTCATGCTGCGTGCAGGTGATTATGTTCAGCGACAACGTGCACACGCTGCAGACCACTGTCATCACATTTGCATCCTCTTGCCAGTAACATGTACCTGCTGTTCATCACACCTGCAGGTGATTGTGTTCAGGAAAACGTGTACGCGCTGGCGGCGTTTGCCAAGCCCAATGTTGGACCCAAAACTCATCACATCAACCACAATCAACGTCCTCCAAATGCGGCATTTCATGCTGCGCGCAGGTGATCTTCTTCAGCGACAACGTGTACGCGCTGGAGGCGACTCTCGTTGCCTTTTCAGTCTCTTGCCTGTTGCATCCTCTTACCTGCTGCTCATCATGGCTGCAGGTGATTGTGTTCAGCGACAACGTGTATGCGCTGGAGGCCTACGCCAAGTGACAACATTGGACCCAAAACGCATCACATTACATCACATGTAACGTCCCCTAAATGCAGCATTTCATGCTGTGCGCAGGTGATCGTGTTCAGCGACAACGTGTACGTGCTGGAGGCGTACGTCAAGGCACAACATTGGACCCACAACTCAATACACTAGATATCGAACAACCTTCAAACGAGTCCTGCATTTCATCATGCTGCCTGCAGGTGATTGTGTTCAGCGACAACGTGTACGCGCTGGAGGCGTACGCCAAGGCTCTGCGCAAGCCCTTCATCTACGGCAAGACCAGCCACAGCGAGCGCACACAGGTGCGTGTCAAGGGTGTATGTGTGTGTAGAATCAGGTTCTTAGCAGTGGCTGGGTTAGTTGCAGCAACACATTGGTACAGGGTATTGTGGCATTGCAGTCTGCGGCAAGACAAGTTATAGCGAGCGCACATGGGCTTGCAACTCTCATTTCATTAGCGCTTCTGTCAGTTGTCGATTCTGCTGCAGCAACACACTGGTATGCGGTATGATGGCGTTGCAGTCGTCAGCCCATTACAATGTCTTTACCTACGCAATGCTGGCTGTACATCACTCGTACGCCAGAATGTGACAAACTCTGTCATGCTGTTGCATGTGGCTGTGTAGGGTGTATCTGTGGTGCGAAGCCTTCTATGTTTAGAAGCTAGCACATCTGTGTGCAATCAGCATGAGTCTTGCTCAGCTTCTGCCGCTGCTGCTGCTGCTGCCGCCAGGTGCTGAGCATCTTCAAGAACACCAACAAGATCAACACCGTGTTCCTCTCCAAGGTGGGAAAGAACCGCTGCTGTAACATGGCAGTTGTCAGATGGTCGAACATCATTGAAACATATTTTTTCATGACACTGGTAGACTGCCTTGACTGCGGGTTCTGTCAAAGGGTGGTCATCATACATGTAGGAGGATCAGCTGCAGAGCCGTGCGGTTTTCCAACCACAGCAACCACATATGCGTATGCTCACTTGCGTTTCACCTACCTAATTGTGTCATTTTCAAATGTTGTTGTGTTGTTTGTCATGTAACAGGTTGGTGACAACAGCCTGGACATCCCCGAGGCCAACGTGCTGATCCAGATCAGCAGCCATGATGCACCCACATGATTCAGCCCTTTTTCCTACTGTTTTCATATAACATGTTATGTAATGTTATCATGTAACAGGTTGGTGACAACAGCCTGGACATCCCCGAGGCCAACGTGCTGATCCAGATCAGCAGCCATGCAGGCAGCAGGAGGCAGGAGGCGCAGCGGCTGGGGCGCATCCTGCGAGCCAAAAAGGGCAAGCCAGGCAGCGGCGAGGTGAGATGCTTGACTCGCAGACATCTGCAGGTTTCTTTCCGCGGTGGTTCGCTGTGGTCATTTGGCTTGAGTTGCATTCGGGAGAGTGGCAGGGGTGATGGGGCAGCAGGAGGCAGGAGGCGCAGCGGCTGGGGCGCATCCTGCGAGCCAAAAAGGGCAAGCCTGGTAGCGGCGTGGTGAGATGCTTGACTAGAAGATTCCTGCATGTTTCTTCTCGCTGTGGTTCGCTTTGGATTGGGTTGCATTGGGTAGAATGGCAGGTGATATGGGGCAGCAGGAGGCAGGAGGCGCAGCGGCTGGGGCGCATCCTGCGCGCCAAGAAGGGCAAGCCAGGCAGCGGCGAAGTGAGACAATGGATGAGCGGCGAGGTCAGGTGCTTCTCAATGCTGCAACATCACCAGCAGTCTGGCTGCAGGCTGCTTTGAGGTTATGCAATACCACAGTACTAAAAGGACCAGACTAGCAGAGTCCTACAGGTGTCTTCTCACTGTGGTTAAGATGGGTGGGGTCGCATTGGGTAGAGTGGCAGGGGTGATGGGGCAGCAGGAGGCAGGAGGCGCAGCGCCTTGTGGCGAATCTTGCGCGAGCCAGGCAGCTGCGAGGTCAGGCGTTAGACACGCAGATCAATGTAGAGGCTTTACAGAAACGACGGGGTTGGGTTTGTGGGTTGTATACGCCGGCATCCAACCTGTGCGTCGCATTCTAAAACGGTGAAGGGCCTACGTGTACTTCCCCTCTGTAATTACGCCGGTGTTGGGTGTGCGGATCGAGTATGCTGCTGCCACCCGTCAACCCTCACGTGCCAACCTAGCTGCTGCTGCTGCTGGTGGTTGCGTACATCATCCCCTTTATACAGGAGGAGGCGTTCAGTGCGTCCTTCTACACGCTCGCCACCTGTGACATGCAAGGATTGACTCATCAGTCCATTCAAACTGACTGCCACCACTGTTCTTGTACTGCAATCTGCTTCACAGGAGGAGGAGTTCAGTGCGTTCTTCTACACGCTTGTCAGCCGTGACACCCAGGAGATGTACTACAGCGCCAAGCACATGCTGCTGCTGCTGCCATTGCAGTGCTTGGCTACTGCTTTGTCCGAGTGGAGGAGTGGAATGCGTTGTTGCAAATGCTGATCATTTTGTTTTTCAACCTTTCGCTGCTGCTGTTCTGCACTTATTTCCTTTGCAGGAGGAGGAGTTCAGTGCGTTCTTTTACACGCTGGTCAGCCGCGACACTCAGGAGATGTACTACAGCGCCAAGCGGCAGCAGTTCCTGGTGGACCAGGGCTACGCGTTCAAGGTGCTGCCGGCACTGCACACCACAGCAGCGGTGCGTGGCACAGCTTCGATTTGTGGCGGTCCTTTGGCAGGCTTCTTTGCGCTTTCACCAAATGTACTTGGCAGCAGTTCCCGGTGGACCTGGGCTATGCGTTTTTAAAGGTGCTGCCGGGACTGCACACGACCGCAGCGGTGAGTATCAAAAGCGATTGTCACAGCCTGCTGTTGGGGTTTGAGGTTTGAGGTGTTCTTTGCGCTTGTACGATGTCACCGAATGTACGTGGCAGCAGTTCTTGGTGGACCAGGGCTACGCGTTCAAGGTGCTGCCCGCACTGCACACCACAGCAGCGGTGAGTGGCACTCGGCCATTGTTCGACTGTAAATTGCTGTAAGGCAAATGCTTTGTGGCGGCCTTGGGACAGACAACTTTGCGGTTTCACCAAATGCACTTGTGGACCAGGGATGTGCCGTCAAGGTGCTGCCGGCACTGCACCACAGCAGCGGTGAGTGGCACGATTTCGTTGCGTACCTTTTGAGAAGGGCTGCACACTCCACCAACCATTGGTTGAACCACACACTGAGTGCTGTATTGTTCATTGACACATCAACTTTTTCCTCGAAGCACTTAGAAGCCTGACAAAGTCACAAGTTACAAGTTTCTACGCTCTTGTTAGGGAGCGGAATTAACGGAGAGCAGCAGGCAGGGCCGTCATATCATCATTGTTTGTATGTATGTTCATTGTCTGTATGCTCCTGCAGGCCGAGTCGTGGGTGCTGTACCGCACCCAACGCGAGCAGCTCGAGCTGCTGAGCCAAGTGCTGCACTCCAAGGAGCTGGCGGAATCTCTCGCTCGCGAGTGCGGAAAAGACGCCCTCGAAGCCGGAGATAAAGACGACCTCGTCGCACACCAACGGGGATGGGGCGGAGGAGCCGGAGGAGGGGGCCGCGGACGCGGACGGAAGTTAGGCGCTCGCAGCATGGGCAAGGCGACAGGGGGCGGGGATTACGTGTATAACGAGTGGAGTAAAGATGGTGGGGGTGCGGGGAGGATGCAGGTCAGTGGGCCGGGTGGGGCGATGGAGCGGCAAGAGAAGGCAGCACGCGCCAAGAAGCTGCGGCAAAAGTTGGCGGGGTGAT
Organism: Tetradesmus lagerheimii; assembly: GCA_902809745.2. NCBI lineage: Eukaryota > Viridiplantae > Chlorophyta > Chlorophyceae > Sphaeropleales > Scenedesmaceae > Tetradesmus > Tetradesmus lagerheimii. The sequence continues at coordinate 25,574 of CADDIJ020002118.1, read as the reverse complement.
CAGCATAGGCATTGCACGGTTGCAGTGCGTCTGGTTGCATCATGGGCGGCTGAGGTTCAGTTCTCAGAGCTTGTGAGAGCACACTGTGCATGCATATTCCATCGGCCACCAGTACCTCCGGTGTGTGGCACGATGCAGGTCAGTGGGCCGGGTGAGAAGGCAGCACGACCAAAGAAGTTGGGCGTTGGAAGTTGGGCGTTGGGCGCTCGCAGCATGGGCAAGGCGACAGGGGGCGGGGATTACGTCTATAACGAGTGGAGTAAGGGGGGTGCGGGTGCGGGGAGGATGCAGGTTAGTGGGCCGGGTAGGGCGGTAGAGCGGCAAGAGAAGGCGGCACGAGCAAAGAAGTTGCGGCAGAAGTTGGCGGGGTGATGAGCATAAAGGTTTTGATGTGAGTGTGCAGCTGCCCTGCAGTGCAGTGCCGCATGTTGCTTCATGGGCAGCTGAGGTTTATGCAAGTTTAGTTGTCAGAGCTCGTGCCACTCAGTGAGTGCATAAGCAAGGCTTGCTAGCGGGTACGACCGCTGCAGCTGGTGGTGCCAGAACCCTAGCGTGCGGGGAGGGTTTAGGCAGTTTGCAGGCCGGGTGGGCGGTGGAGAGGCAGGAGAAGGCAGCACGAGCAAAGAAGTTGCGGCAGAAGCTGGCAGGGTGATCAGCATAGCAGCAGGGATTGTGATGTGAGTGTGCAGCTGCCACGGGCACTGCGGCAGTGCAGCGCCGCACGTTGCATCATGGGCTGCTGAGGGGTATTTGAGTTGACTAAAACAAGTTGTTTTGCATTGGAGGCAGCCAGATGCATCCACCACATGCGCCGCAGTGGGTACGACTCCGGTCGGTGCTTTACACTCACAAAAAGGTTCCTGGCACAGCACCCGCATGACATATGTAACACGCCGCACTTACACCCGCTTGCTGAGATCGGGTCATGTTATGACTGGATTGCTCCTGATGTGGGATGGATTTTGGGTGATGTTGATGAATTGAATCCTGCACATTACACGGTCGTGGTGCCACCGCATCATGCCGGTTCATCTGATATGGATATTAGTGACAACAGTGCTTCGGATATGGATTTACATTGATGCGTGGGCACGCGTGTTGGGCATGGGGAGCGCCACAGGCATGTGAGTGCCCGTGCCATAGGGTATGGTAGCATCGTTGTGTAAACGGAGGAAACGTAACATTGCTATGTACATTGCCATCCGCCAGATATAAAGATACTGCTGTCTTCCTGCGCTCTGTATACTGCCTGCTGTCCGGCGGGACGTTAAACACGTGGCGCAGTGGTGATGACGGACGAACAGTGGCCGAAAGGTTGCAGGTTCGATTCTGAGCCTAAGCAGTATGTCTCTGGACTCAGGGATACAGTCGGCGAAAGCCGAAGGAAGGATGCTGCTAATGTCCTCGCGACTCTCCGCAGGACTCCGTCGATTGCTGGCTATATACACACCGGCCCTGCTAGGTATGCAGTCCACCGTATGGGGTGATTCCCACATGCTGCCTAGGAAGGGGTGTAAGGGTCTGGGTGGTCTACCTTACACCGAAAATAGAGAGAATAATCAGTCTGCTTTCCGCCTCCCCAGTGGGTGAGGCGCGGTTGCCGATGCCGAAAGGTATGGCTTACAAGGATTGATTATTATTACTGCCTGCTGTCATACTGCTGCTGGCACTGCACTGCTGCACAACTGCCACAACACAGAAGGACACCCAGACCGTGTTGCTGCTGCACTTGCTGCTATGGCTAATGAGCTATTTGCGAGGTGCGTTGAAGATCAAGTGCGCCTACGGCCTGCTACTGCCTGGTCCTGTCACTGTCATCGTGGGTTCTCGCGGACGGGCCTGGCGTTGGCGGTATATGGGGCTGGGCGACGAGTGTCACGGGTTGGCCCGCTGGGGCTACTCTCGTTGACTCTGCCTTGTCCCTTATGACGTTTCTGCGCTACAGGTGCGTTTGACGGTGATGCCTTCATGCTGGACGGCTTGCCTGCATGAACAGCCCACTTGGAGTACCAGGAGCTCTTGAGCGGGGCGCTCCTGGTCAAGCTTTGCATTGAGGTTTTATGTTGCTTTTACCTGGAGCCCAGGATCCGCCTAAAACCGTTCACTATACAAGTCTTTTGTCTGTGCTCGTGCCACTCAGTGAGCGCATAAGCAAGCCTTGCTACGGGGTACCACTGCTGGTGGCGCCAGTACTCTTGGGTGCGGGCAGCCTGCATGATGCAAGTAAGTGGCCCGGGTGGTGGAGCGGCAGGAAAAGGCAGCATGAGCAAAGAAGTTGCGGCAGAAGTTGGTGACGTGATAGCCTAGCAAGTTGCATCGGATGCAATACGGGCCGCAGTATCATACCGGCAACGCTGCCGCAGTGAAGGCTTCACCGTTGCGGTGGCTGCACCGGAGCACGGTACCGTGCTGACTGTCTACATTGTCTTGCTGCTTGGGTGCTGCTATACTTTTACATTGTCTACATTGTCTTGCCTTGAGCGCTAGCAGCTGGCGGGGCCTGCTAGCATGCTGCGTGGACTCCACTGCCGTCGGACACGCAGCAAGCGATTAAAAAAATCAGCCTAAATCAGAAGTGGTTGGTCATCTGATGCCATCAAGTAGTGACTAGAGTGTGGCAGAAGTTGGCAGGGTTATCAGCATAATGATTGCGCTGCAACTGTGCAGCATATTGGATCATGTGTGCCACCTGCAACCATCATGGTGGCACATCAGCATGTCGCGAGTGTGACGTCTATAAAAAACATGTGCCTTCCAGTACCGCTATACTCCTTACAGTAAGCTTTAGTGACGCGCAGCGCGGTTGCAACCAGCCGCTGCCAGTTGCTGGACCCATGCTGCGGCACTGCAGCAAGGCATGGGCACCGAACAGTAGTGCGTAATGGCATGTCAGAGCTGTTATGGTATTTTGTCTGTATCATTGCGAGTGTTGTCTGCGCTGACCCGCTCCGGTGCTGTTGAGGGTTGGCCTGCCATTAAAAGGGCCTATTTGCCCACCTCCGCGCCCGTGCGTCTTCCGCGTAACATTTTCGCCGATTTCTTCCTCGACATTGATCGGTTCCTCAATTTCATTGTTTCATTCACTTCTTCAGGTTGTAAATGACCCAGATCGACAGTCTAATTGTTCTTTGGCGTGCTACTTCAGTGAACAGGCGTTGGAGCAGTAGAAGGCCCTGTCCCAATTCCGCCGCCCGATCTTCGCTTTCACCCAATACTCTACCAATGCTGAACACCAAAAGCATAACACAAGGTCGATCATCGTGAATGCGGCACTGTGCGCGAAGTGTTACTTTCGATCAGCGCCTGACACAGGACATGACAGGGGGAAGCCGCTACCACCGTTACCGTTGTCAGCCGTTACCAAGCCCCTGGCGGCGGTGTGCGCTACCGTTACCAGCCGTTACCAGCCGCTGCCAGGGATCCAGCCGCCGCTACCGCTACCAGCCGCAAGCACAGCTGCTGCCGAACGCCATGCAGAACTACGCGCTGGTGGCGGCGGCTGCCGCCGCACACAGTGACATGCCATGCACCACCATCATCATCATCATCATCATCATCATCATCATCATCATCATCATCATCATCATCATCATCATCATCATGCACTGTCAGTGATGATCACTCATGCAAGTCATGATGGCGTTTGCATCCATGCATGGTTGTACTACACTGTGCCATTGCCCAACACAGGTGCTATTTGTGCTATGGCGCTGGGGGTCGAAGTTCCAAGCCTTGAACAGTGCGGCACTGCAGACTGCTTTGCCGGCCTGCATGAGTGCACATGCAGCAGCATGACGTGTCACCATGGCTGCTGCACTGCATACAGCCAGGCTGAGCACCAGGTGCTCACACAAACACATGCATGCTGCATGCTGCTGTTGCTGCTTGATGCTTGATGCTAGTATGTCACTGGAGAGCGCCGCCAGGGAACATGAAATGCATGCAGGGACGGATACACCACTTGCATTGCACCCAGAACGGCATATTATGTAGCTGAGCTGCACCTGCTGACAGAATGTGATGAATATCCTCACCATGTACTAAGCAGCCTATGCCAGATCCGTCTCCTTGGAGCTCCCTTTGTGCTGTCACTGGCTTGCTGCACTGCACAGTATGACTGTCACTGACAGAGTAGGGTTACGACCTTGTTGTGATGCAAGCAGTGGCAAATCATGACTGCCGCAGGCACCCTCGTACCCTCTTTGGTGTCTACAGCTGGTTGCCTGCATACATCACAGTGCAGAGACAGTCTGGACAAACTGTTGGTGACACCAACGCGTACGCTTTGCAACAGCTGTAGTGGCGCCTGCCACAACTGCTACTGTTGTTGCTGCTGCTGCTCCTCCTGCTGGCACGCTTAGGCGCAGCAGTAGGCAACGTCAAGGGGCGTCAACAGCTGCAGCAAGGTGGCATCATCAGCAGGGCAGTGCGCATAACCAAGATGATGTACTTGGATGGTACAACTGTATTTGAGCTTGATGCTGACGAGTGAAATACCCTTGCTCTGCAGACGCTGGGGGAGTAGCCAGCATTAAACGTGTGCTACAATAGACATGTCATGACTGCACTAGTGAGGCACGAACCTGGCATCATAACTAATTCAACGCATAATGGCAACGCGGTGGCATCACTTTTGCCGTCAATCGCACAGCCTACGAATTATCATGTGTTCAGGTTGTGCCATGTTGCGCAGAAACCTCGACGGAAGCTTACGTGATTAGCCTAATTAATCAATCCTTGTAAGCCATAGTTGACGTGATAAGCATGTTGCACATTTGAGTCCTGCAAAGGTATGTAACAACATGACAAGTGTTATAACGGCCATGCCCGACGGTGGCTAGTACTGACAGCCGTCGTCAGCCGCCGGCCGCTGCGTTACCAGCCGTTACCAACCGCCGCACCCGTTACCGCTACCAGCCGTTACCAGCCGCTTTTGCCGCCATGTGTTACCGTTACCGGCCGTTACCAAGCCCCGTCAGTAACAGCTTCACCCCGTCAAGGACACACTACCTAGCTATACGTGCAGCACAGCAGCGAGTGTTGATCAAGGCATGTTTACGGGCCGTTCGCCAAGATGCACACCACTCCTGTGGCTTGCACAATGGTATGGTGAAAATTGCACCAGCACCAACAGCAGTGCAGGCTGCAGAGGTACTGGGTGCACGTCCAGCTGAGCTGTGCGGTGGGCATCAACAGCCCACCCCGGTTAGGATCAGCCTTGCATTGGTGTGCAACTGATTTCGCACAGGAACACCTTCAAAACATGCACTGGTGTCAAGAACTCAGCAAAATGGAATGCCATTCTGGTCACCACAGACGGTCTTTTGCGTCCTGATCATCAGCCTGATGAGGACTCAAGTTGAGTTTAGGCGGGCTGTCGCCAGAGCATCCTCAACAACTCAAAGGTTTGATGAAAAACGATAAGCTGCAAAATACGAAGCAAACCTGTCAGCTCGGTTGCGGCATCAGCAACCAGCACCAAGTCCACCCACTGGGCGGACTCGCAATAGCAGTAAAACGGACATGCCAGCTGCAAAAGGTCAAACGCACTTTTCTCGCATTCAAACCACGAAATCAGTAAGCCGGCAAGTTTCTAATGGCAGGCTCGCTCGTCGTCAGACTAGCTTGTTTGAGTGGGGGGCACGTGCCTTCATTTTCATGTCACTGCCGGTTACGTGAGTTTCTTCAACTGCTGCAACCATCCTGAGATGATGCACGCAGCCTTCTTACTGCATTTACACCATTCGTGTCTCGCATGGGCTCCAGACTCGTTTTGCTTGCCCGTCTCGACTCTTCAGAGCTGAGCTGCAAGCTGGATTACCCATCAGGGCTCTGATCCGCACGCACAGTTCTTTTACACTGTAATAAAAAGCTTAAGAGCAACCCATCTGGCACAGCCGTGGCCAGCAGCAGAAGTCACTCGCACCCGGAGCTTCTGCAGTAATCAAATTCGACGCACGCACTGGTGAGTGCCGCACCAAAGGGTTATCAAAAGCTTGATCAACTGAATACAAAGCATACTGCCACGTAGAACGGCTTTGGGCATGTGCTGCTGGTGTACAGCGCCTTTCCTGTGCGGTCCTGCTCGTGCACAGCACTTGCCTAGAGACGCAAAGAATACCCGCGCTGCTCGGCCTTGCAGGACGCTCGTAGAACACACGAGGGATTTCATATCAACATCCCACGGCTTGCAACAGCGATCAAGCAGCTGACTGGCACCATGCAGCTGCACACAGCTACAGCAGCAGTGGCGCTGCTACTGCTATGCCTTTCACCCGCTCTGACAACAGAAGCTGGCGCTTCCGTTCTAGCTACTGATAGTCTGTTCAGCGCACAGTGGCAACAGCAGCAGCAGCAGCAGCAGCAGCGTCAGCTGTCGTTGAGACGCCTGCATCAGGGCGGCAGTCAGTTCTTCACGCTGCGGCCGCAGTGCAGTTGGGAGCAAGGGGCCTGTGCACCCATGCTGAGCAACTGGAACATGTACCAAGGCACACCCAGCTCCCCCTACAGAAGGTGAGCCTGCTAACCATGTGTGTTGTAACGCTGCCGTTGATAATAATGGTGCGGGGTGCAGCAAACGCATGTGTACTCGGTGCTCTCTGCAGTGGTGGTGGTTGTGTGATTGGGGTGAGGGATTGCACCTATGCTGAGCAACTGGAGCACGTACCAAGGGACCCCCAGCTCTCTTTATAGGAGATAAGCCTGCTGGCTGTGTGTTATACCGTTGGGCGCAGGGCTGGGTGAGCAATGGGGGGGGGGCCGGGTGGAGTTACACCTGAGTGCCAAACTCCCTAGAATCAAGTTGCCCAACCTGGTTACACCACAACTGCCTATTGCTTTGAGTGGTCTTTATAAGGTGCGACGGCTGTGCCCATGCTGAGCAACTGGAACATCTACCGAGGCACACCCAGCTCCCCTTACAGCAGGTAGGCTTGTTTGCATTCACAAGTGTTCCTTTGAACCGCCCCCACACGCATGTCATGTGCTGGTAAGGAAGTGGGAAACCCCTACTCCTGTGCATGCAGCAGGTATCGAACACCCGCAGCAAATGCAGAGTCCGCGCGCATGAACTCCTGGGCAGCCAGTCCGTGCATGGTGTGTACCATGTGTAAACGTTGTTGCTGCAGCAGTGGAGGCAGATGCAGCTGGGATCAAGGGGAGTCTGAGCATGCGTAAGCTGAATGAGGGTTGTGTACTTGCATGCTGGGCATCTGAAACAGCATGTAACATGTTCTACCGCTGCTACCCTGCTGTACCACAACCTGGAATCAACTATGATTCTGCTGCTGCTGCTGCTGCTGCTCCTGCTGCCGCTGCCGCTGCCAATGCAGAGCGCAGCTTCTTGCCACTGGCCGCACCTCGCACTGCCAGAAGACCCACAGGAACGCGTCAGCCTGTTACAGAGACCAGGCACACAGGTGATGAACAGAGATGTGAATAGTATATGGATGACAATAGTTGGGTGAACGATAAGTGGGTGATGGTGAATAGTTAGGCCAAGCACACATGTCATAACAAATATGCAAGGCACAAACGTGATGATCAGATAGCCAGCAGACTACTTTCGGCTGCTCAGAAGAAGTAGTGCTGCTGCTGCTGCTGTTGCTGCTGCTGTGATTGTATGCGTGCAGATGCTACTGGGTATGCAACAGGAGTAGCAAGCAGGTGTGCGACTCAGCAGGCTACTTTGAGCTGCTCAGAATCTGACTGTGCTGCTGCTGCTGTGAATGTTTGCTTGCAGGTGCTACTGGGTTCGCGACAGAATCGGAAAGCAGCTGTGCCAGTCAGCACACTTGAAACTGCTGAAAACAGCTGTACCGCTCTGCTGCTGCTGCTGCTGTTGCTTCCTTGTCGCATGCAGGTGCTACTGGGTGCGCGACAAAAGCGGCAAGCAGCTGTGCCAGTCAGCAGACTACTTTGAACTGCTCAGATAACATATGCGCTGCTGCTGCTGCTGCTGCTGTCCATGTTGGCGTGCAGGTGAAGCTGGGAGGTGTGGAGGTGCATGAGGTTTCCTCACTGTCCACACAACTCCTCCCTAGAATTTGGCAGGAGTTGAGTGTGAACACGCCGCGCTCAGCTCACTCATTCATTCATTTTATCTACTCCCTACGTGCAGGTGCTACTGGGTACGCGACAGGAGCGGCAAGCAGCTGTGCCAGTCAGCAGACTACTTTGAACTGGTGGTGTGGACAGACCACAACTTCACAGCCAACATCTTCACACTGCCAACCGTCATGACGTGCCCAGGCTCAAAAGCGGCAGAGTTCTTCTCCTGCTTCTCACGGCCTGACGTGCAAGGTGGGCGAGCGTGTTACAAATGTGTTACGCTGTTGTCGTAACGAGCATCTTAAAACCGCTGACTGTCATGACATGCCCGGGCTCAAAAGGGCCGAGTTCTTTTCCTGCTTCTCACGGCCTGACGTGCAAGGTGGGTGAATGTGCTCCAAACGTGTTACGCTGTTGTACCAACAAACAACATCTTTTTACTGCCAACTGTCATGACATGCCCGGGCTCCTAAGCAGCCGAGTTCTTCTCCTGCTTCTCACGACCTGACCTGCAAGGTGGGCAACTGATTGTGTTATAAACATGTTAACTCTTGTACAGTTGTTATGTGACAGTCATGAGCTGCCTTGGCTCAAAAACAGCTGAGTTCTTCTCCTGCTTCTCACGGCCTGACGTGCAAGGTGGGCGACCGATCGTGTTGCGCGGGTGTTTGTGATAGTCATGACACGTCTGGGTTCTAGAGTGGCAGTTTACTTGGAACTGCTAGTGTGGACAGCAGTACAGACCACAACTTCACAGCAAACATCTTCACACTGCCAACCGTCATGACGTGCCCAGGCTCAAAAGCGGCTGAGTTTTTCTCCTGCTTCTCATGGCCTGACGTGCAAGGTGGGTGCCCAATTGTGTTACAAACATGTTAAGCTCTACTCACCACAAACCTTATTTTGTGGTCTGTGTTGCAACTTAAGGTGGGCGGCCAATCTTGTTAGAGACATGTTACACCGTTGTTATGTGATACTCATCACCTGCCCTGGCTCTAAGGCGGCCGAGTTCTTCTCGTGTTTCTGACGGCCTGACGTAGATGGTGGGCAACATATCATGTTGCAAAGCGTGCTTGGGTACCGTCCGAGTTTTATGTTATGTGCTGAGTTCTTCTCCTTCTGAAAGCCTGTCGTGGAATGTGCGCAACCGATCGTGCCACCAGCATGCGTGGTAGGAGGTTCACTGTTGGTATGTGGTGTGTGTTGCACATGCGCATGTCATCGGTCGCCAGCGCTGCTGCAGTGCACATGCAGCAAATGCTGTTGGCACCGTCTCTGCTGCTGCTGCTCCTTCTGCTGCTGCAGATGGCTGCAAGCTGCTGCCAAACTGCTACCTGAATGAACTCAATGGCGGCTCTGCCTGCCTATTATATCATGCGTGCTTCTCCAGTGATGCTGGCGTTTTAGCACACCAGCGTGCAAGCTCAACATCTTAGCCTTGACCATCTTTCATTGTGACGGCTGCTGCCGCTGCTGCTGCAGATGGCTGCAAGCAGCTGCCAAACTGCTACCTAGCAGAACTGGAAGGCGTATGCCTGCCCGCAACATCTTGCTTGCTTCTCCATTGTTTGGCAGCAAAGAAACGGCAACGTATCGCAACAATGTGCAAGCTTATCGCCCCAGACACTTGAACATCGTCTTGTGCCTCTGCTCCTGCTGCCGCATTTACTGCTGCTGCTGCTGCAGATGGCTGCAAACAACTGCCGAACTGTTACCTGGCAGAACTGGAAGGCGGCTCTGCATGCCTGCCCAAATGGATTCAGAAATCCACCGAGGCAGAGTTTGAGTCGTTTTACAGCGGCTTGGTCAAATTGGACCCAAAAGTGTATGGCAACTGCGCTGCAACCTGCTGGTTGCGACAGGTGAGACGATGAAAGGTTTTGGGAGGGTTCTAACACTTTGCTTCACAGGTTCAACACTTTGCTTCATCAGTGCGGCAGTTGTGCTGTAACCTGCTGGTTGAGGCAGGGCCCTCACTGCAGCTGAGAAACAGCTGCACAATCTGCCGTTGTGACAACCCAATTGGTTGAATCTTGCTCTGCTGCTGCTGCTGCTGCTGGCGCTTCAGGCTGAGTCATGCCTCAACAGGACACGTGCTGGCGAAGCAACCTGCCAGAAGGCCCCTTACTGCTTCTGGCACCCAGAAAACAAGGTCTGCATGCGCAACACACTCGAGTTTGCAGCTGACTTTGACAAACAAGTGGAGCGCCTTTACGTGAGTAACTTCTTGTTGATGGTTTTTTTTGCGGGGGGACCCAACAGCTGCATGCACGGGTGCATCTCAACAGCCTTATTCACAATTGGATGGTCAATGACATGTACATGTGCTGGTGCCTGCAGCATCAGGTATGATGCACTCTTCGGCATGCGGGACTGCCGTACGTTTGTGTATGTTCTAGTCCATATGGAACCAGCTGCGTTTCAATTTGTCCTGTTGCAACAAGTACATGCACTGACCGCGCCTGCTGTTATTGCAAGTGCTCTTGCAGTTGATGTGTTATGAGACGGAGAAAGGGTGCATGGCTTACCCTATCGCCACCAAATCTGCCCCACTGCTTCTCACCAATTCATTTCATGACGATGTGGGCTTTCTGTTGTGTGTGCCCTTGCAGCTGATGAGTTGTGAGACAGAAACGGGGAAGGTGTGCAAGGCGCACCTCATTCCCACCAAGTTTGGTTCACTGCTTCTGATCATTTCAGTTGATAACAATGTGGGCCTTTTGTTGTGCGTGCTCTTGCAGCTGATGTGTTACGAGACAGAAACTGAAAAAGAGTGCAAGGCGCACCTCATTCCCACCAAGTTTGCTGAATCAGTTGCAAGCTGGACCAAGCTCGCACAAGCGAGCGGGGCAGTGCAGTGCCGACTGTGAACTTCACGGCCAGGCTTGAACCTCACAGTGGTCGCAACTGTGAACTTCACGGTGGGGACTGCTATTGCCAGCGGGAAGAAGCAAGGGCCCTGGCATATGGAGTGTACACGTCATGCAGTGGACAGAGCTGGCGCAGTGCCGATTGTGAACTTCACGGTCAGGCTTGAACTTTACAGCACCTGGCAGTGCGAACTCCAAGGTGGGGATATTGATGCTGTCCGCAGGAAGAAGCACCTGGGGCAATGGCATATGGAGTGTACACTCGTGTAGCATACAGAGGTGGCGCAACACAGACACGGCATGGCTTTGTTTGCTGGCCAAGTTGTCAGCAAAATACCTGTTGGTCTTCTTCAGTGCATGTGTGGCCACAGGCACTGTACAGTATGAACTTGAAGTTTTTGATCATGAGAAACATGCAGGGTGAGAGCCACTGGTTGTTTGAAAGCCTGTGGCCTCACCCTAAAACGGCCAAAGCAGCACTGATATTCAGTGGCTAGCTTTGACCAGCAGAGAACCCAGATTCCTGTTTTTCTTGTGCAACCTAGACACCTATGTGGAGAAAAGCGCAGACATTGCAGCAGTCAAAACAGCAAAAGCAGCAGCAGCGGCAGGGGTCAAGCATTTGCGGCTTACGCTGCTAGACTCAGCAATAGCCATTGCAGAGGCAGAAAGGGCAGCAGCTGACGAAGTGCTGCAGGGCATCAGAGTGCAGGCACAGGCACGGCTGCAGCAGCCGTTTGCCAAGCTGCCTGCAGCAATGGTGACCGCGCCAGAGGTGTTCAGAATCAGCAGGGACCAGGATTTTGATTACCAGTTCAACCTCCAGGCAGCACTCAGCAACTTTGAAAGCAAGCTGGAGAAGGACAGCAAGAAGATGCAGAAGAAGCAGGCAGCAGCAGAAGCCGGGCAGGTGGAAGCAGCGCCTGTGAATCTGCAGCAGCAGGTGGAGCAGGCTGCCACAGCCACAGTAGGCAAGAAGGTCCCGTCAGTGCAGAAACATTTGGACAGCCTGGAGCAGGAAATGCAGCAGCTAAAGCAGCAGCTGGGGCAAGGCAGCAAGGGCAAGGGGAAGAGGCAGCAGCAGCCCACCTTCTGCGAGGTGCCAGCCGGGCCAAAAGCAGCAGCAGGTGCAGCCGCTGATAACCGCGGCAGCAGCGGCGGCAAAAAGAAGAAGCCTGGCAAAGGCAAGAACAACCAGTAGCAGCCACAACAACCAGCGGTAGCTGAGCCAGCAGCACAGCAGGGGCGGCAGGGTAAGCGTGGCAACGCGCACCGTGGCCTCTCTCGCAGCCGTGCACGCTCCCGCAGTCGTGCACACGGTGTTGCGGCCTAGGAGGCCGCGCCATCAGACAACAGCTGCCTCTCAGTTCGCCAGCGTAAACGCCGACGGCAACAGCGCAGGCAACAGCGAAGGAGGCAGCAGCAGCGGCGTTTAGCAGCCAACACATGCCAACAGGTTCCGCTGTCAGCACAGCCACCCCTCTTGGGAGCTCACAACCTAAGTAAGGCGGCGTTTTCATTGGATGCTATAATGCTGCTCAACAATGGCTTGAAGTTTGTCCCAACACCGCAGCGGCTCACACGGCAGCAGCTTTTAGCAGCTATCCAGCGCTTTCAGCGTAGTGTGAGGCTTAGGTGTATGTTCCAGGATACAGGTCCAGTACCTAAATACAGGGTTTCAAATCCTGCATTTGTGCCTCTTCCTGCACCTCCTGCAGTTGAAGAGTACCTCAGCACTATTGAGTCTACATGCTTAGCATGCTTTGACGGTGTTGTGCAGCAACCACAGCGGCAGCCTAACCTGAGCTCAGCTCAAAGGCAGGTCTTGCGCACTTTGCGCTCCGATAGGTCAATTGTCATCAAAGCTGCTGATAAAAACCTGGGACTTGCTGTCATGGGCACTGATGAGTATCACACAACAGTGCAGTCTATTGTTGCTGATCCTCCAACTTACGAGGACATCACTGGTAGTTTACCACGTGTCATTCAAGCAACACGAGCCAAGTTATCTCACATGGTTGCATCATTCGGAATCTCTTCTACTCTCATTCGGAATCTCTTCTAAGCGTTGCCTCGTTGCTAGCACATCGACAGCAGCTATCCATCAAGCGTTGCCTCGTTGCCAGCACATATCGACAGCAGCTGTCCATCATTAGATTGCATGTATTCACGCCTCCGCGTAGACCTTGTAGACAAGTGATTGGGAAACACTCAGTGCTGCGCTTGCGCATCCGCAGCTTCAGTCCAAGGAGTTCAGGAGGTGCGACGAGGCTTCTACCATTGCTCCTTAATTCCACGGAGTATCTACACAATAACACGCTCCAACATTCATTCATGGATGTTAATGCGCCGTGCTTCGGCCATACAGCAGGAGCCGAGTTGGCAGGGGTGTCCACCATGCAGCAGGAGCTGAAAAGCATTCAAGCTGAGCTGGCAGGCCATAAGGCTCGGTTAGAGGAGGTCAGAGCTGGAATTCACGATGCGAAAGCGTCCAACAACCGTGAGGAGTGGCAGCAGCTGCAGGCGCTGGAGCTAGAGTTGCTGGGGGTCATCAGAGAGTTGCAAGCCGAGAAGAACAGGCTGAGCAGCCAGTCTGGTGAGTCATGAGAATCTCAGGGAGACCCTGTGTACAGCAGCAGGAACCCCAGTTCGGTTGGTGCAGGCAGTGTTGTTGCTGGCAGCTCTTCATGTCGGTACGCAGTAACACAGAGCATGCTAGGCGCTCTTGAAGCTAATGCACGCTGACCGACAAGGCGTTTCCACTGTTCTAAATCAGTCGGATGACTGGGAAGCTGTAGCATTAGACAAGCTTTCAAATGCGCCACTGAAACTAGCTGCAGATGCGCTGACTCAATCAGGGTGTCCATCATGCTGTACACAGGCTGTCATTATGCGCTGCGTGCAGTGTGGGTGAAAATGTCTATTGTTTGCCACCAGAACCATAGAATTTGGCAACAGCTCAGCAGGTGGTTGGATCTTGGAGATGCGAGCAATCCTGGGGTTGCACACCTTGCTCACAACAGGCATGCTTGCCAGTGGAAGAGGATTGCTGCTGCATTTGAAGCAGCTGTGAAACCAAGCAGAAGCAGTCTTAGCCATTACAAGTGCTGCATGCATCACCACATGCAACATGCCAGCCATGTTTGCTCAACTTTGGTGCTCACTCAAGGGTGTGCAGCAGCACGCTGCATGGCCCCTGGTGGACAACCCGGTGTTGCTATGTTTTTTCCTATGGTGCTGTAGCAAGTGCTTTGCTGCATGCATGCAACCCCTTCAATGCACACGATGCCTGCTTGTGTCCGTGTTGATGATGCATGCTGCGGTGTGGAATGTATGCCCCCTCCACGCTCTGCTTCCCCACCCCACCCTTTCTTGACCGACATTGCACATCTTGTGTTGTTGTCCACCTCTGCAACACCCTCCTGCATGCTCCTGTGCGCTGCTAGCCACTGTGTTGTCATGCTGCAAGCTTCTTTGTTTGACCATTTGCTGAACATCTCCTGCCCACATGTCCTTGCATGTGCTGTTCATGGCTCCCACCTGGCTTCTTCCCTCGTCCCGCAGCAGCAGCAGCAGGAGGAGGTGAGTCATGCATGTACTTGCAAGGCTGCCAAACCAGCGTTGCTTGCAGTTGCTTGTAAAGCAGCTGCTAAAGCCCATGCCCCAGCAGTCCTGTTTATTAAGAGCACTACATGCAGCACCACCTGCGCATGGTAGCTACCCTCATGCTATCTGTCTGTAACCGATTAGAATCAGCGAGGTCACTGCATTTCAGATCCATGTGAAGGCTTTTGCTGCAGCCAGCTATGTTGCAACAACATAAAACCACAACACTCTGCACTCCCAATCATAACATGCACCAGTGCCACACTCTCTCTGCACAGGTCAATCTTTATGTGCACTCTGCGCTGTCAAAAGACAACACAAGAGTGCCACATTACCATCCTGCACTCCTGAATGCTGCATGCATAATGCTGATTGCATACGCCACTGATGTTGACCTGTGCTGCCCTGCTCTGGCCTGCTTGCTCCTGTGCATGCGCCATCAACTGCCATTCCTTGGCGGCCCCTGCTTCACCACAACAGCACCAGGTGAGCGTTGGAGTCGCATGCATTTGGTGGCATGTTGGCATGCAGCGGCTGCCTGTGTGCTTTGCTCTACACCCCACATGCATTTAGAGACACTTACTCCTTGCAGATGTGTCTTGATGCATCATGCAGGTGATGCAGTTGGGCTTTCAGAGGTCCTCAAGCAGTTGGAGATCCTCACGGAGCAGCAGCAACAGCTGCAAACTGGGCAGCAGCAGCACCATGCTGAGCAGCAGCAGCACCATGCTGAGCAGCAGCAGCTGCTAACTGAGCAGCAGCAGCTGCTAACTGAGCAGCAGCAGCTGCTAACTGAGCAGCAGCAGCTGCTAACTGAGCAGCAGCAGAACTACCAAGGGCTTATTTTGGACCTATTTCACCCAACGTCGTCTATCGCCAGCAGCAAGGAGCTTAAACGCTATCGTGACAGGGCCTTAATGTTTTACTATGGCTCCAGCTCCAACGCAGCATACACATGCATGGTTACAGGCATGGAGTGCAGTGTGGGGGAGCTGGTGGCAGGGCACATTTACAGGCAGCAGTGGCCCAAGAGCTGGCTGGTGAGTAACTTCCTGCCAACAAACACGGGTCAACGCAGTGGCGTTCAAGCAAGGCTTAAACGCTTGTTGACTGAGCATTGTGGCAATTGTCAGTTGACACTGGAGCCGGGTTTGAGGAGCATTATGCATTCCATGCAGGTGGCTTTGTTTTTGGCATCATTCACCTGTGTGATCATATGTGACTGCCCTGCCTCTGCTTCTTGCAGGCCAAGGTTGGCATCACACTCCATGATCCCTCCAACATCATCATCATGCAGTCGCAGCTTGAGAGGGCCTTTGACAAGTGGCAGTGGATTGTGCTTCCAGAAGGCCCTGATGACTACAAGGTGGTTGAGTGGCAGTAGCCCTTGTGACAGCAAGTCGCTTACTGCCCATGTCTGCTAAGCAGCCGCCTGCCTGCAGTGTCTAAAACAGTCGAGTACTTTCAGCATTACCTAGCAGTCGTGCACCAACTATGTTACAGGATGTGTCAGGTTGCAAGATGAATGCCCCTTCTGGTATCCCATGCCAAGGTTCCAGCAGCCCACACCACAGCAACACCTAGACGAACAAGGCAAGAGCTGAGCTTGGGAACACCCCTGCCCTTGCAATTCCGCTGCTGCAGGTCCATGTTCTGTACCCTCGCTTTCTGGATGACCCAATGCAGCAGTACATCTCTGGCAACGCTGGCAAGGGCATGCGATGGCAAGCCATTCACGGTGGCAAGCTCAAGCTGCCAGGCCTAGCTCGCCCATCGCGTCGCCTATGTGGCTTCCACGCTGCCCTTGCGATCCAGAATGCAGAGGTCCAAGGATGGGTTCCCAAAGGCAGTGTTGTTTTGCCCGACACATCGTGGGACTCACCAAATTGTGACAAGCAGCTGATGCAGCAGTTTTTGGACAGTTTAGATTTGTGTGGCGCGCGGCGCCTGCAGATGTCTGAGGCAGCAGAGGATGACAGCGACGCTGGATGAAGTAGACAAGTATTGCTCAGATGTGCCTTACATGGATGGGTGATGCAGCAGTGCTTGGCTAAAGGCTTGCAGGAGGGCGTGAGTGCTGCGTGAGGCAGCTGCTAAGCTGTACTGTGCGCTGGCGATGTGATTGCACGAAAGCAGCAGGTTCTGCATCAGCATGGTGATGATCTGCTGTCGCTGCGTGTCATATGCAGGCGCTCATGCTGATTGCTTTGGTTTGGTCGTGTCGGGCTGGCCGCTAGGCTGCCTAAGGTCACAGTGTGGCACTGCTCAGTGCTCCCTGTTTCTTCCGCTCCTGAGGGGCGCGGGGCCGATGGCGTTGATGCTATGGCTTAATGGGTAACATGATGATGATGACAGTGCGGCACTGCGCTGCAGTGCAGGAGTTGGAATTGAGGCGGTAACCGGGTCATAACCGTTGCTCCTAACATCGTAAGCCGTGCAGGACAGGGCGCCACGGAACACTGAAGAGGTTCTGTGCGTGCATTCATACTCTATGGTGTATCCCTTTCCGTTGAAGTGCCTCTTGGTTCAGCAGGGCGTGACGCAACAGACTGGAGGGTTGCAAACATTCTTTTAACTGGGTTGAGCTGGGCCCAGCACTGTAGATTCTGCAGGGTTTTGAAACGTTGTAATATTGCGTTTTCTTGGCGGCAAACATTCTTCTTCCTGAACGCTGGGTTTACTCTGCCCTGAACCTGTCTTCAAGACACCAAAAGTTTTGGTGATTTCAAGGGGCCGTAACCCTATTATCTGGCAATACATAGCAAATGCTTGAACTGTCTTGAGCCTATGCGTGTTGCAGCTGCAACTGCCACCAGCCCAAAACGCCCCCCGCCCGCACCTTTTCACAAATAGCATGAGGAGTTGGGGTTTAGCTGAACAAGGGAAGCCCCGTTACAAGCTAGCTGGTTCATGGTTTAGGCGTTCCAGAAGCCACGTGACAATGCGCAGAGTAATTACAATCCTCCAAAACGCATTCATGACAGCATCATAACCGTGATTGGCTCAGCTCAGTGGCTGCAATGATCCACGGGAAGTGTGAGACAGGAACCGATGAACCTCAAGCCCGAAGCGGACGAGGCGTCACGAACACATTGACAGAGTTAGATGCACTACCTAAAATGCAACATTTGTAGCTTGTCGAGTGCCGTTGGAGCTTTCGGTAGCAGACTGCTTGCTGCTGCTGCTGCTGCTGCTCTGCATTGGCACCTGCCAACCTCCTTCCAACCTCGTTGCATCCTGCCTGCAGTGTCAGCGTAAAAATCAATGCTCACGTTTGTTGTGCATAGCACTACGCTGTGCGGTGGCAGCATATCTTAATACATTGTAACAGATTGGATGCTATAATGCTGCCCTGTCTGGGGCTGAACTGGGGTTTGCCTAGCCACATAGGCTTCGTCTGACATGGCTTTGGCCTGAACTGGGATTGTTGTTCCCTTGCTGCCTGTTACATACCTCCCCCTCTGGACCTTTGTCGGCCCGACAAAGGAGTACGGCATACAACTGTAACAAGCAAGGATCAAGGATCCTGTATACTGTCAGGCAAGGCCTTAGTGCTACAAGAGCGCATCTGTACAAACAGACACACACACACACACTCTCTGTGCACCGGGTAAAACCCAAGTGTCTGACTGGTGGAAGCGCGACTGTTGACTGGGGTGTGGGTGGACTAGCCTGGAACAGGGCCTGAGCCGCAGCGCAACGCTGGGCACTCACTGTGCACCAAAGTGCAGGGCAGGCAGGACAGCCCACTCGAGGTTAGTGTGTGTCGTCTGCGCACTGGCTGCTGAGATGCACGTGCCTGTCGCTTCTGCTTACTGCTGCGCCGGCGTGCGCCGACTGCAGGTGCTGTCTGAGTGCGATGCAAGTAAGCATTAAGCACATCTGGGCAGCTAGTCAAATTGCCGGAAGGCTCCCACGTATTATGCTCATGAGAATATCCCTTCCATTTAATCAAGTACTCCCTAACTGTTCTGGCTGAATTGGGAAGTGCCCTGTCCCTGTGAGACAAAATTGTCTCAACCTCATATTCCTCTGAACCATCCTCCAGAATAATTGGGGGTGGCGGTCTGTACGTACCGTCAGTGCGGTACGGCTTAAGCAAAGACGCATGAAATACTGGGTGAATGCGAGCCATACTGGCTGGCAATTCAAGCTTATAAGCAACTGAACTGATGCGCTTTGCGACTCTGAAGGGCCCAAGCCAGCGAGGCAAGAGCTTGTAACTGCCTGGATGCTTGAGTGGGATGTGCTTGCTAGACAGCAGCGCTTCTGTTCCCACTGCATAATCTGGATCTGGTGACCGTCTCTGGTCAGCGTACGCTTTCTGTCTGTTCTGTGCTGCTTGCAGCATGCCACTTGCTTTGTGCACTGCAGCTTGCAAGTCAGCTGTGAATTTAGTGACTGCCGGTGCACCGTAATATGCAAATTTTGGGGTGTCATCTGTTGTTGGCACTTGCAGACTGAGAGGTGTCTTCGGGTGCCTACCGTAGTTTAAATAGAACGGTGTAAACCCCGTGGATGCGTGCTGTGCGTTGTTGATTGCAAACTCAACCATGGGCAGCAAAGCATCCCAGTTAGTCTGTTCTGCATTTGTAAAGTGCCTGAGTGTTTCTTCGAGGATTCTGTTGACACGTTCTGTCTGGCCATCTGTTTGGGGGTGATAAGCTGAACTTGGCAGCTGTTGAATCCCCCAACCCTGGCAAAGCTTTGCAAAAAACTGTGACATGAACTGCTGACCTCTGTCATGTAAGATTTGCTGTGGGAAGCCGTGATAACGGCAAACTTCACGCAAGAACAACTGCGCGAGCTCTGGAGCATCACAGTTGCTGGTAGTCGGCGCGATGTGCACCATCTTGGTCAACTTGTCTACAAACACACAAACCGCGTCATGACCTAAAGTAGTCTTGGGCAAGTCTGTAATAAAATCCATTGAAACCACTTGCCACCTGTAACCTGGGATAGGCAACGGCATTAACTTACCAGCGTGTGGCCTGTTTAATGACTTGTTACGCTGGCAGCAATCACATTGCCCAATCCTTGTGTGCACAAACTCGCGCACACCTGGGAACCAAAAATGCCTGGTAATCAACTCCTCTGTTTTCTGTTTTCCAAAGTGCCCTGCATAAACATGCTCGTGGGCTCCCAAGAAAATTTGGGTTTTTAGACTGGGGTTGTCTGGGACAGCAACTTGAGTTGCTTTCCACCACAAGCCATCTGCAAAAGACAGCTTATGCCTCTTGATAAAAGAGACGTCCTGAAAGTTTGGGTCGCTCTCATAACTGGCCTGAATTAGCTTCACCAAGACAGTGTTCTCAGGAGCAGTTGCAGCTACTACTCCTGCAGGTGGCACTCGGCTGCTCGGCTGCACAGCGCTGCAATTGTTGACTTCAACTGGGCATCTGTACTGGTGTCTGGTTCTGGGATGCGACTGAGTGGGTCAGCCACATTAGTTCTGCCTGGTCTGTAAGCCCAATCAAAATCAAACAGTTGCAGAGTTTCAGACCACCTTGCCTGCCTACGGTTTAGCTCTGGGAGTGTGGAGAAGAACGTGTTCAGGCAGTGGTCAGTGACAACAGTCACCTTAACTGCACCTTCTAAGTAACATCTCCACGTCTTGAGAGCGTGTACTGTAGCCAACAGTTCCTGTTCTGTGGTGGTATAACGCACCTCTGCAGGCGTGAACTTTCGGCTTTCAAAAGCAATTGGGTGGCCGTTTTGTAACAAAACAGCGCCCAAGGCGCCCGAAAACTGGTCGCCTCTTGCATCTGCCACAACCTCAAAGGGCTGTGTGAAGTCTGGCATCGCCAGTACTGGGGCGTGGGTTAGAGCGTACTTAACGTTTTGAAATGCCTGCTGGCACGCTCCATCCCACTTGTGTGTGATGTGCTGGAACTTGTTAGTTGCGTTCTTAGTTAGATCCGTAAGCGGCAGCACCATCTTACTGTAGCCTTGAATAAACTTACGGAAATAGTTTGAAAACCCTAAGAACGAACGCAACTGTCTGAGTGTTTTAGGTTCTGGCCAGTTCTCAACTGAAGCCGTCTTGGCTGGGTCGGGCTTTATGCCCTCCGCTGAAATGACGTGACCTAAATAGGTCACTTCTGATTTGA
Source organism: Tetradesmus lagerheimii (assembly GCA_902809745.2). NCBI lineage: Eukaryota > Viridiplantae > Chlorophyta > Chlorophyceae > Sphaeropleales > Scenedesmaceae > Tetradesmus > Tetradesmus lagerheimii. The sequence continues at coordinate 4,939 of CADDIJ020002118.1, read as the reverse complement.
GAAACTGGCATTTGCTGCGTTTGAGGTACAGCTGGTGAGTGCGGAGGAGCTGGAACACCAACCGCAGGTGCTCATAATGTTCCTCCTCTGATTTACTGTATGCTAAGATATCATCTAAATAAATTAGAGCAAACTTTCCAATGTACGCCTGGAAAATTTTGTTCATCATCTGACTGAAAACAGCTGGCGCATTTGTTAAGCCAAAGCTGAGAACTTTGAACTCATATAAGCCGTAAGGCGTCTTAAACGAGGTGCGAGGCACGTCGGAATCGACTAGCCTCAACTGGTGATAACCGCTTGTTAAATCCAGCGCACTCCAATAACTGGAGCCTGAGAGCTGGTCAAGCAAGTCATCTATTCTGGGTAAAGGATACTGATTGCGAATTGTTTTTGCATTGGTGGCGCGATAGTCAATGACCATTCGCAGACCACCGTCCTTTTTCTTGACGAATAAAACTGGGGCCCCAAAGGGACTACTACTGGGCTGTATTAAATCTTTTGAAAGCAAGGTCTGTATTTCATTGCGAATACATTCCTTCTCTTTCATAGAATAACGAGGCATAGGCCTGTACTTTATGTTTTCATCCTTTAATCTGATTGCTTCCACCTCCACCTGAGGCCTGTGGGGTGGTGGGCCTGATAATTCTGTTTTGAAAATATCACTGAATTCATCTTGCAACTGTTGCAGCTTGCTAGGATTTGCTGTGGGTGGTGGATCAGGAGCAGCTTCCTTTACCAGCACTAAAAGTGCATAGCCACCCTTTTTGATCGCCCTTTTTGCCTGCTTATGTGTGATTGTGGCAATTCTAGGCAATTCTGTGCCTGGAGGAACATCCTCATCTACTGCAGGATCCTCTAAAGGAGGTACCCTGTAAGGGCCAAGGTTTGAAAGTGTGACTACCTTGCCCTTATATCTGACTGTTGCTGTGCCTGATGCCATGTACAACACAGCATCATGCTGTTGTAGCCATGCCTGGCCTAGGATGAGTGTGAACTGCTCATCCAGGTCAACTATCAAGCATGACAGTTTTGCATGGTATTTTTGCAAGTATCTTAATACGGATTGGAGGAGCATGCCGACAGATCTCCCTTGCGTTCCCAGTGTTCATTAATGCTTGGCACTACAGCTGCTGCCTCCTTCGCTGTTGCCTGCGTTGTTGCCGTCGGCGTTTACGCTGGCGAACTGAGAGGCAGCTGTTGTCTGATGGCGCGGCCTCCTAGGCCGCAACACCGTGTGCACGACTGCGGGAGCGTGCACGGCTGCGAGAGAGGCCACGGTGCGCGTTGCCACGCTTACCCTGCCGCCCCTGCTGTGCTGCTGGCTCAGCTACCGCTGGTTGTTGTGGCTGCTACTGGTTGTTCTTGCCTTTGCCAGGCTTCTTCTTTTTGCCGCCGCTGCCACCGCTGCTGCCGCGGTTATCAGCGGCTGCACCTGCTGCTGCTTTTGGCCCGGCTGCAGCACCCGCAGCCACCTCGCAGAAGGTGGGCTGCTGCTGCCTCTTCCCCTTGCCCTTGCTGCCTTGCCCCAGCTGCTGCTTTAGCTGCTGCATTTCCTGCTCCAGGCTGTCCAAATGTTTCTGCACTGACGGGACCTTCTTGCCTACTGTGGCTGTGGCAGCCTGCTCCACCTGCTGCTGCAGATTCACAGGCGCTGCTTCCACCTGCCCGGCTTCTGCTGCTGCCTGCTTCTTCTGCATCTTCTTGCTGTCTTCTTCTCCAGCTTGCTTTCAAAGTTGCTGAGTGTTGCCTGGAGGTTGAACTGGTAATCAAAATCCTGGTCCCTGCTGATTCTGAACACCTCTGGCGCGGTCACCATTGCTGCAGGCAGCTTGGCAAACGGCTGCTGCAGCCGTGCCTGTGCCTGCACTCTGATGCCCTGCAGCACTTCGTCAGCTGCTGCCCTTTCTGCCTCTGCAATGGCTATTGCTGAGTCTAGCAGCGTAAGCCGCAAATGCTTGACCCCTGCCGCTGCTGCTGCTTTTGCTGTTTTGACTGCTGCAATGTCTGCGCTTTTCTCCACATAGGTGTCTAGGTTGCACAAGAAAAACAGGAATCTGGGTTCTCTGCTGGTCAAAGCTAGCCACTGAATATCAGTGCTGCTTTGGCCGTTTTAGGGTGAGGCCACAGGCTTTCAAACAACCAGTGGCTCTCACCCTGCATGTTTCTCATGATGTATGTTCCCCAGAATGGTTGCAGGGTTCGAGCCACTGGCTGTTTGAAAGCCTGTGGCCTCACCCTAAAACCTAACCCTGCCAGTTCTGTTGCGCCTGATGGCCCATATGGGCCCATATGCATACTTGTTTGTGCTAGTGCTGTTCACACAAACCGCCTGATGATGGACGAAGAGTCCGAAACGCGTCGCTCAATGTGTAACAGGACTTACTAGCAACAGACAAGTGACTTTGAACGGTTGTTGAGCAGTGATAGCCAGTCAGTACACACCCCACACAAAACTCGTGCTTCGCTGCGCAGCGGCGACATACTTGTGCGCTACCCCCTGCTGCTGCCTAGGGCAGATATGCTGCCACCGCACAGCGTAGTGCTATGCACAACAAACGTGAGCATTGATTTTTACGCTGACACTGCAGGCAGGATGCAACGAGGTTGGAAGGAGGTTGGCAGGTGCCAATGCAGAGCAGCAGCAGCAGCAGCAGCAGCAAGCAGTCTGCTACCGAAAGCTCCAACGGCACTCGACAAGCTACAAATGTTGCATTCTAGGTAGTGCATCTAACTCTCTCAATGTGTTCGTGACGCCTCGTCCGCTTCGGGCTTGAGGTTCATCGGTTCCTGTCTCACACTTCCCGTGGATCATTGCAGCCACTGAGCTGAGCCAATCACGGTTATGATGCTGTCATGAATGCGTTTTGGAGGATTGTAATTACTCTGCGCATCGTCACGTGGCTTCTGGAACGCCTAAACCATGAACCAGCTAGCTTGTAACGGGGCTTCCCTTGTTCAGCTAAACCCCAACTCCTCATGCTATTTGTGAAAAGGTGCGGGCGGGGGGCGTTTTGGGCTGGTGGCAGTTGCAGCTGCAACACGCATAGGCTCAAGACAGTTCAAGCATTTGCTATGTATTGCCAGATAATAGGGTTACGGCCCCTTGAAATCACCAAAACTTTTGGTGTCTTGAAGACTGGTTCAGGGCAGAGTAAACCCAGCGTTCAGGAAGAAGAATGTTTGCCGCCAAGAAAACGCAATATCACAACGTTTCAATGCGCAATGTGTTGTCGTTGACTGATGCATCCACCAAGTTGTTGCGTTTTGTTTCTGATGATATTTGGGGTAGTAGGGGGGTGTGCCGAGTGATATCTAGGAGCATTGCTGAGTATCTTGTCCAAGCTTGGGATGTGCGTAATATTTGTAAACACAATGGAGCAGTGCTCCCTCTTTCTTCCGCTCCTGAGGGGCGCGGGGCCGATGGCGTTGATGCTATGGCTTAATGGGTAACATGATGATGATGATCACAACGTTTCAAAACCCTGCAGAATCTACAGTGCTGGGCCCAGCTCAACCCAGTTAAAAGAATGTTTGCAACCCTCCAGTCTGTTGCGTCACGCCCTGCTGAACCAAGAGGCACTTCAACGGAAAGGGATACACCATAGAGTATGAATGCACGCACAGAACCTCTTCAGTGTTCCGTGGCGCCCTGTCCTGCACGGCTTACGATGTTAGGAGCAACGGTTATGACCCGGTTACCGCCTCAATTCCAACTCCTGCACTGCAGCGCAGTGCCGCACTGTCATCATCATCATGTTACCCATTAAGCCATAGCATCAACGCCATCGGCCCCGCGCCCCTCAGGAGCGGAAGAAAGAGGGAGCACTGAGCAGTGCCACACTGTGACCTTAGGCAGCCTAGCGGCCAACCCGACACGACCAAACCAAAGCAATCAGCATGAGCGCCTGCATATGACACGCAGCGACAGCAGATCATCACCATGCTGATGCAGAACCTGCTGCTTTCGTGCAATCACATCGCCAGCGCACAGTACAGCTTAGCAGCTGCCTCACGCAGCACTCACGCCCTCCTGCAAGCCTCTAGCCAAGCACTGCTGCATCACCCATCCATGTAAGGCACATCTGAGCAATACTTGTCTGCTTCATCCGGCGTCGCTGTCATCCTCTGCTGCCTCAGACATCTGCAGGCGCCGCGCGCCACACAAATCTAAACTGTCCAAAAACTGCTGCATCAGCTGCTTGTCACAATTTGGTGAGTCCCACGATGTGTCGGGCAAAACAACACTGCCTTTGGGAACCCATCCTTGGACCTCTGCATTCTGGATCGCAAGGGCAGCGTGGAAGCCACATAGGCGACGCGATGGGCGAGCTAGGCCTGGCAGCTTGAGCTTGCCACCGTGAATGGCTTGCCATCGCATGCCCTTGCCAGCATTGCCAGAGATGTACTGCTGCATTGGGTCATCCAGAAAGCGAGGGTACAGAACATGGACCTGCAGCAGCGGAATTGCAAGGGCAGGGGTGTTCCCAAGCTCAGCTCTTGCCTTGTTCGTCTAGGTGTTGCTGTGGTGTGGGCTGCTGGAACCTTGGCATGGGATACCAGAAGGGGCATTCATCTTGCAACCTGACACATCCTGTAACATAGTTGGTGCACGACTGCTAGGTAATGCTGAAAGTACTCGACTGTTTTAGACACTGCAGGCAGGCGGCTGCTTAGCAGACATGGGCAGTAAGCGACTTGCTGTCACAAGGGCTACTGCCACTCAACCACCTTGTAGTCATCAGGGCCTTCTGGAAGCACAATCCACTGCCACTTGTCAAAGGCCCTCTCAAGCTGCGACTGCATGATGATGATGTTGGAGGGATCATGGAGTGTGATGCCAACCTTGGCCTGCAAGAAGCAGAGGCAGGGCAGTCACATATGATCACACAGGTGAATGATGCCAAAAACAAAGCCACCTGCATGGAATGCATAATGCTCC
>CADDIJ020002116.1:0-55116 GCA_902809745.2 Tetradesmus lagerheimii | reverse complement strand
GACAAAAACTATCAGCTGGTGATGCACTGCTGGCTGCTCCTTGCTCCAGCAGCTGCTGCTTCAGCGCTGCGGAGCAGCAAAGACACAACACAGTCACAGAGTGGGCGACGAGACACAGACAGGTGGACACATACGCTGCTCTGTCGTTGTGCAGCTGCTGCTTCAACGCTAAGGAGCAGAAGGGGTACAAAGCAAAGCAACGCAGGCAGCGATGTGTGCATGACGTCTGCACTGCTGGCTGCACCTTGCTCCAGCAGCTGCTGCTTCAGCACTGCAGGGCAGCAGCATCACAACACAGTCACAGAATGGGTGACGAGACACATATAGGTGGACACATACGCTGCTCTGTCGTCGTGCAGCTGCTGCTTCAACGCTGCGAAGCAGGAGGGGTACAAAGCAAAGCAAAGCAGGCAGCGATATGTGCATGATGTCTGCACTGCTGGCTGCTCCTTGCTCCAGCAGCTGCTGCTTCAGCGCTGCGAGACAGCAGCAGCAGCACAACACAGTCACAGAGTGGGGAACAAGACACAGAGAAGCTGACACATACATGCGTCTCTGTAGTGGTGCAGCTGCCGCTTCACTGCGAAGCAGGAGAAGTACAAAGCAAACCAAAGCAGGCAGCGATATGTGCATGATGTCTGCACTGCTGGCTGCACCTTGCTCCAGCAGCTGCTTCTTTAGCGCTGCGAGACAGCAGCAGCGGCACAAAACAGTTACAGAGTGGGCAACGAGAACCAGACAGGTGGACACATACGCCTCTCCGTCGTTGTGCAGCTGCTGCTTGCAACGCTGCGGAGCAGGAGGGGTACAAAGCAAAACAACACAGGCAGCGATATCTGCAGTGGGAGCAAAGGCGAAAACTGATTGCTGGTGATGCAACTGCTGCTTCCACCGCGGGCGTGTGCGGTATGCCTGCACTTGCCGGCTGGCTAACCAGACAACAGCAGCAAACATGCAACCGTCCAGACACCGTCCCTTCGTTACCTAGGCGCTGTGCAGTGCTCCTGAATGCGTTTGCAACCATCGGTCTCCACGCACAGCAGCATCCCGGCCTTCATGAACCCCTTTGCAGCATGTGCCGGCGACACAGACACAACCAACAATTCCACCACGCCGAATTTGTTACATGCTGCCAGTGTACCCAAGTTCAAGAACCCTGCCTTGCTGGAGATGAACAGCATGCCCGCCACCCCACATTCACCAGTGCCTAAACCCTGCTGCTCACCCGAGTTCAAGAACCCTGCCTTGCTGGAGATGAACAGCGCGTCACGTGTCGCCTCAGCGCAGCCTTTACAAGCCACCACAGCATGCTCTGCAGCATGCTCCAAAGCAGCATGCCCCGCCAACACCACCACAAACCCTGCTCACCAGGGTTCAGGAACCCTGCCGTGCTGGAGATGAACAGCGCGTCGCGTGTCACTTCAGCGCGGCCGTCAGGGAACTCCTCCGCCTTGCTGCCCACCAGCAGCAGCGCCAGCACGTGATTGCCACCACACCAAGTGCGTTACATGCTGCCAATGCACCCGCGTACCGGTTCTCAGGAAGCCGGCTTTGCTTGTTGAGGTGAACCGCGCATCACTCGTCGCGCAGCTGTCGCATGCTACCACAGCGCACCCTGCCACCAAAACGGACATAGGGGCCCAGGCCCTGCTGCTCACCAGTGTTCAAGAACCCTGCCTTGCTGGGATGAAATGAACAGCGCATTGCGTGTCACCCTCTGCGCAGCTGTCGCAAGCTACCACAGCATGCCCCGCCACCACAACCACTTAGGCAACCCAAGCGCCTAAACCCTGCTGCTCAGCAGATGAACAGCGCGTCACGTGCCACCTCTGCGCAGCTGTCACAAGCCACCACAGCATGCGCCCCCCCTTACACACAAACATAAGTGCCTAAACCCTGCTCACCAGAGTTCAATAACCCTGCTTTGCTGGAAATGAACAGTGCATCGCGTGTCACTTCAGCGCAGCTGTCACAAGCTACCACAGCATGCCCCGCCACCAAAACAGACAAAAGTGCCTAAACCCTGCTGCTCACCAGAGTTCAGGAACCCTGCCTTGCTTAAGATGAACAGTGCATCGCGTGTCACTTCAGCGCGCTCGTCAGGGAACTCCTCAGCCTTGCTGCCCACATGCATTCACAAGCACGGTGAAAAGTGCGACTGATGTGCTTGCAAGCTTACACAGCTGCAAACATCCCATGCAGCAGAAACCACAGCTCACATATGCGCCCAACACACAGCTGAACCACCCAGACTGTCCTATCGTGCTCCCCCCCCCACGCACTCTCTACACCCGCTCACCAGAGTTCAAGAACCCTGCCTTGCTGGAGATGAACAGCGCATCACGTGTCACCTCTGCGCGCCCGTCAGGGAACTCCTCAGCCTTGCTTCCCACCAGCAGCAGCGACACAGACGCGATCAACAAAACGATTGCGACCACACCAAGTGCGTTACATGCTGCCAATGCGCCCCCGTACCGGTGTTCAGGAAGCCGGCTTTGCTTGTTGAGATGAACAGCGCGTCGCGTGCCACCTCTGCGCAGCTGTCACAAGCTACCACAGAATGCGCCCCCTCCCCCCTTACACACAAACATGAGCGCCTCAACCCTGCTGCTCACCAGAGTTCAAGAACCCTGCCTTGCTTCATACGAACAGCGCGTCGCGTGTCACTTCAGCGTGCCCAACACAAGCTACAACAGCATACCCCGCCACCAAAACAGACATAAGTGCGTTTAACCCTGCTGCTCACCAGAGTTCAAGAACCCTGCCTTGCTGGATATGAACAGCGCGTCGCGTGTCACTTCAGAGCGCCCGTCAGGGAACTCCTCAGCCTTGCTTCCCACCAGCAGCAGCGACAGCGCGCGCCCGATGCTGGCCTCAGCACGCCCGTCACGGTAGTTGGACGCTGCACGCAGTCAAAACACGTGATGCAGTTGAACTCTAGGCACATATACAAGACAACTGACAAAGCAGCGAACTGTGAGCAGCATGCAACAAGAAGCTGCGGCGTTTCATGGCAATGGTGCAGCTGTCATGTTGAGAACTACCCTTATGCATACACTCTCACGGTAGCATAACACTACATACAGCCAAGGCATTGCAGCATTAGCATGTGAGTTTCTGTTGGCATCCCAGCAACACCAGCGTGCCCCCGACCCATTCCCTGCTGTGAGCTGCAGCAACCTTTAACCCTTTAGATCCCAATTGATTACCGGCCCCAAAACGGTTTATTGCAGCCTCTGCTGCACACAGCAAGCCTTCAGCCTGGACCCTGGGTGGGTTGACTACCCACCCCAGGTCCCATCAGGCCCTGGCGGGCTAGGCTGTATAGATCACTCCTGCATGCTACAGAGGGTCCCTCTCTACTGCAGTGCTGATGTTGGTGGTGCGTATGTGGGCGCAGGACACGTTTGCGCCTGTCCCGCCGAACTGTATCTGTACTGTAGGGCACACCATTGATGTTCGTGCATCCAGGCGGTCGCTAATGCTGTTCTGTTATACAATCTACTGTCTGTGAGGCCTCGAAGGCGTTGGAAAGATGACTGTGTTCTCGATGTGCCAGCACTTGCTCAACACTTTACTTTGGGTCCAGCTAAGGTGAATCGACGCGCTTTGTTGGCTGCCTGCATGTTCTTTCGCAAGGCGAGGCCCGGCACTAAAGGGGGTGTGTGCTTCGATCATGATCGCAAGCACCGGCGCCCAGGACACGTTGCAGCCACTTGCTATGGAATTACATTGATGATGCTGGCCTACCGTGACGTTTCTGGAGCATCAGGAGCCGAGGCCCCTGCCAAGCAAGGCCCACGTCTGTGGGCCAATGCAACGCCCTGGCCAGCATTTCAGCTTCTAGATAGTTTTTATATATCAATTTAACAAGTTTCGAGCTTCTATACAAGACTATTCACTGCTGATGATCCGCAGTGCCTGGCAGGCGTAGTGCCGCAAGGTTTTGAACAGAACTACGAGTGCCTTCCAGTGAGCACGGCGGCCCAGAGTAGTGTTAAGAATGCTATTATAGTCATACGATATTATGCAGAGGCTGCCGGTGCGTCATGGTAAACTTCGGGTGACCATCTGGTGTGAACTGCAGTACTGCTGCCAGTTCCCTGCGACATGCGACGGTGCTCGAGGTGTTGATGTTCGAAACTTGTAATCAAGTATTTAAACATTGTATTGAGGGCGGCAGTGCAGCAGGTGATAGCCTTTTCAACACATCACCCACCCACTCAACAGCAACCCTAGGTTTCGACAGGGTTCACCAACAGGCCTATCCCTAAACCCTAGCCAACCACATATCCATGCATGTTGTGTCCTAATGCTGCACCTCACAAAGTTTGGCAGGCATCAGAGGCCTACAGCCTGAGATATTGCAGTTTAGGTGCTTTCAGGCTGGGCAATTATGCAGTACTGCTGGGATCTAAAGGGTTGTGCAGCGCTGTCATGTGCAGCGCTGTCATCCTGCTGTGCTGCTGAAGCAAGCTGCTAAAGTGCTGCTAAAGCAAGCTTGTCCTGCAAACCCACGTGCGCTAATAACATCACAGCCGCATGTAGTGTTGTGACAGCACTGCAGTCACCACCTGGTCATCTGTTGCATCATATAATACTACTACACCTACATGCGTCTGCAATGCAGCTACCAGCGGCCACCTGTATGCCTGCATTGCCATCTCATTGCTGGGTGTTGCCATTTGCAGATCCTGCCCGCACAACCAATCCAATCTGCAATCACAACAGCTGCATTGTGCTGTCCCCTGCCCCGTGCTGCTGCAGCAGCAGTGTCCTGCAGCCCCACCTGTATCAATGACATTCCAGCCGCGTGTGGTGCTGTACAGCACTGCCGCCAGCACCTGCTAGTCTGACGTGACTTCGTCTATCACAGCTGTATGCGTCTGCAATGCAGCTACCAGCAACCACCTGTATGGCTGCATTGCCGTCTCAGTGCTGATTTTTGCTCTTCCCAGGTGCTGCCCGCGCAACCAATCTAAGCTGAGATCACAACAACTGCAATGCGCTGTCCCCAGTCCTGTGCTGCTGCAGCAGTATCCTGCAAGCCCACCTGTGTCAATAACATTCCAGCCGCGTGTGGTGCTGTACAGCACTGCAGCCAGCACCTGCTCATCTGTTGCGTCGTCTACTGCCCCTAGATACGTGCCCAGGCCCAAACTGCTGAGCTTCAGAGTCATGCCTGCAGCAGCATGCAGCAACAGCAGCAACACTTGCAGGAACAGCTTATGCCACAGCATCAGCTGCGCTAGCATGGTTTTACGTACTGGTGGTGTGGTGGTGTGGTGGTGAATTGCTGCAGCAGGGGCTTTGTCCCCAGCCGCAAGCCTTTTGAAACAGACTTTGCATCGCCCCTGCGACATAACACAACTGCTGTGCAGTTGCCTTTGCACTGCATGGTGCAAGCACCAACTGCATTGCTACCATCGTGTGCACATTTTTTAACAAGGCGTCCACTCACGTTCACTGTCAGGCAGTGTTATGTTTGTGAGGCCCCATGCCACATCATTGAAGTGGTTGACACCCACTGAGCCCAGCAGAGAGCTGGCGTACAGCTCTGTGCCGCGTTTGCTGGCATGCCCTTTGAACACAAACTTATCCTGCAAGCAGCAGTAGTCAGGGCACAGGAGGTGTACTTCAGGCTATGCTGCGTGGCGCTGCTGAGTGCTGCAGGACGGTTGAAACACAAATCACCCCAAAGACCACAAGCAGTGGAGCAGAGGCCAGTGTTGCTGGTGCAGGCTGATAGACTGCTGCTGCTGCATGGCCTTACAATGAGTTGGGGCAGACTGCTGCAGCTGGCATAACATCAGCTGCAGTACAATTACATGCCGATGCTGCTACTTGCAGCAGCAGCAGCAGCAGCAGTTGCGGTTGCAGCAGTTTGAGTTGGTGCGCACCAGATAGGTGCCTGGGTTCGTGCATGGCTCCACGCTGCAGCTGAAAGGACAGAACCTTCTCATGTTGTAAGGGTCTGTAAGGCACTTGTTCATGCTGGCATCATGCTCGCAGGTGCGGTGCTTGTCCTGGCAGTGCCCATAGCCCGCTTTCTCTGTGTAGCCGATGAACGCGGCTGAACGGTCCTCTATCCCGATTACTAAGCTGCTACAAGCTATCAAAGATATCACAGACAGCTGCAGGCGGTACAGGACAGGTGTGCGGTGCTGCTTTGGGGACATGTTGCTCAAACGCAGTGCGGAGCGCAGTGATCTGCAGCTCAACAGAATAAAACGGCTTGACTATAGCTCATAAGCAGGGCTGAGCGAGTAAAGCAGCCGCTGGAAAGTATTGACTTTGCGCGATCGCCATCAGGTGAACAGAAAGAGCTTGCAAACATTCAGGACAAACTTCACAAGCCAGCGAAGCATTGACGCAAGTAGATGCGGCGCTAGTCTGGTTGTGACCAGGTTTGTCCTGTGTTTCCCAAAACCCCTCGTAACTCCCACGGACAAGCTGCTTGGACGGCTTCAAGAAGCCATGTGAGTCACTGACCTGCATACACTGCTACCTCACGTGTCTCTCTGAGTTGCAATTGGCCCAAGCATCTGCCTCTCAAGCATCACGAAACCAGATCGCACGGTTTGCAATGCTCTGAGCATGCTGTGGCAGCCAGGTTGAGTCTTCATACCCATGTAAGAATATCAACACCCCTTCTGCACACCCTGGGAACAGCACGATCCATCGCGTCAGCAGCAGCAGTAGCAGCAGCAGCAGCAGCAGTTGAAATGCAGCGCGCTACAGGCCCACACGACTTAGGAGGATTGCCCCCAGGTAGCTTAGACAACATATGGCACAGCTAATCGCTGCAGATAACATAACTCTATCACTCCACTATGCGTAGCTTCCATGCGCTGACATGACATGCAAGAGCAGCAACTCTTGCGACTGCCATGCTAGTGACGGCCTGGTAGCGTAGGAGCCAGGCCAGCTGTGGCCACACTGCACTTGTTTTCGCCCGAACTTTCAAGTTGCATGGGCCTCTACATCGCATCTGATTTGATTGTTTGCGTGAAGCGCAGGGCCGATAGATGTGACGGACAGGCCCTGGAAGGCGTGGGAGAGGGAGTGCCATGGCGTGGTGTGGTGAGCAGCCCACTGCAGTAGTGCAGCTTGTGCATGGTGCATGCCATGATGGCAGCAAGAGGTTGTTTGCGCTGCGTTGCCTATGAGAGAGAGTAGTTACATGTGGGTCCAGTCACCATCTCAGATGGTATGATATGTGTTACACCACAAGCTGCTTCTAGCAGAAGGGGCTTCCTATGCAGTGCATGATGGCAGACTACACATCACCAAGACGATGCAGGTGCAATGGTAAAATGTATGCTGAGCTGCCTTGCTTTGCGCATGCCTTTTTACCCTAATTCACAGGCTGCTGGTGCAGAAGGGGCTGATGAGCCTGGATGAGCTGAGGAGAGCAACAGAGCAGCTGCCAGGTGGGATCAGTGCACATGCATTGCTCTGTTGATCATGTGCTGTGGATGACTCGCCCCCCTCTTGCCAAATACAGCGCTGAGCCTGTCGGTCATCCCCCTGTACCCCTGTCAGCATAAGCCCGCAGAACAATATGTTTTTCAAATAGCGGTGGGGTGGCATCAAACTGCAGTGACAGAATGATCCCCTGCTCCACGAACACCCCCCGTGCTTACAACTGCTGCTGATGCTGATGCCTTTGCACACTCAATGTGCTGGGACCTTTAGGTTATGCCAGCATGAGCTACTATGAGAAGTGGGCAGCAGCTAGTGCTGCCATTGCCATTGAGCGAGGCACCTTCACACATGCTGAGCTGGACAAACAGATGGGGCCTGACCCTGCAACACTGGACAACCAAGCCAGGTACACACACGCATCAGCGTGTCAGCTGCGGGTCTACTGTCAACAGGCTATGCTGTTCCACAGCTGCATTGCACGCAAGTATTCCTGTGCACTGCATGTCTCTGGCAGCATCCGTGTTACACGAACACTGCTGATGATGACCCTTGGGACATGCAACAAGTACACGGCAGGCCTCCCCACCAATGTCCTGCAGCCATACTGTCATGGCCGCCCTACGTGGTGTGTGCTGTGCTTGACAGGTTCAGTGAGGGTGACTGTGTGCGTGTGCGGCCGGAGGACGCTGCCATCCGCTGGCGGCGGCCCCACCTGCGCACCCCAGGCTACATCTTTGGCCAGGTGAGCAAGATTATCAGTAATGTGTGGTACTCCACAAGCTGCTGCTAGCAGAAAGGGCTTCCTATGTCTATGCAGTGCACATTGTGCACTGCACAATAGCATAATGTATCCCATGTCTATGCAGTGCACATTGTGCACATTGTGCACTGCGCAATAGCATATTGCTCATCACCAAGGCGGTCCACGTGCATGACGTTTTTGGCCAGGAGATCCAGCCTGGAGGCAGAGCCTGCGGGAGGGATGCAGTGATCTGGTGCATTAATACACATCACTTGCTTCCCCAGCCCCCCCCTCCCCCGAGGATCATCTGCTCGGGTATGCTCTGCACTGCACTAGTATTGTTGGACCATAATGATCAGTACTTGCTTCTGTGATGTCCGGCAGGCTGCCAACTCCACGCAGAGCACCCTTGCTGCACTGCAACTGCTGCTTCACGGCTGAGCAACTGACCACAACCTGCCCCTGCACCACCCCTGCATGCTGCTTGCCCAGGTTGGCGTGATAGAGCGGCCGTGTGTGGGCCTGTTTGGCAACCCTGAGCTGAAAGCCTTCCGGGAGGAGGGGCCACGCCAGCCACTCTACAGGTGAACACAAAACCACCTGCTCGCAACATGCCCCGCCTGCAATGAGGTGGCATGTGTTGTAACGTGAGGCACCGCGCAACACCAGAGTGACAGCAGAAGCAGCAGCAGCAGACGAGTTACAGCAGCAGCATTGATGGACACAAAGAGCTGCTTTGCACAGCTGAGCAGCAGCACGGGTCAGCTGCCACAGAAGGTGTTGAGACAGCCAACAGTGAGATACTGTGTTCTACATCTGTCCGCAAAGCTGCAGTGTCAGTGAGGTGCAGCAGAGCGTGCTGTGCATTGTGCAATGGTGCAGTCCTTTGGGCAGCCCACATCTACAGCTGGTCGCTTCAGTCTACACAATCGGGCTGAGTCTGCTATTACTATATGCTGCTGCTGCTGTGATGTGACGTGCAGGGTGCGCTTCTACCAGAGTGACGTGTGGGAGCTGTACCAAGGTGACCAGAATGGCACAGCTATAGCCGCAGACTGCACTGCGTGGACTGCCTCAGCTACAGTAGTAGATGTTCTGCACTGTACCTTTGTGTTTTGCTTTGGTGAAACCCGTGTCGCATTATTTTGACACGTTGGAGCTGGATGCCTTCCCTAATCTTCGACACCTGCAACAAAACCGTTGATGTGTGTGTGGGCAGGTGACGCCAATAGCGCCCTGGAGGTGGATGATCACCGAATGCCTTCTCCTAATCTTTCACCGCCTGCAACGAAACTGCTGATGTGTATGTGTGTGCCGGTGACTTGCTGGAAGTGGAGCTTTCCCTAAGCTCACTGTGTTTGCTGACTCTCAGAGGGGTATTTGGTACATTTGGGTCCAGTCACCATCCTTGATGGTATGTTTTTTGTGTGCAGGACGCCAACGACTCGCTGGAGGTGCAGCATCACTGGATGCCTTCCTCAAACTGTCACCTCCTGCAATAAAACTGTGGATGTGCAGTGTCATGCCAACTACACGCTGGAGGTGGAGAGGGATTGGTTACATGTGGGTCCAGTCACCATCTTTGATGGTGTGATTGTTGTGTGCCGAACAAAACTATTGATGTGCATGTGCAGGTGATGCCAGTGACACGCTGGAGGTGGAGGTCTACCAGCCCTGGCTGGAGCCAGCCACGCAGCAGCAGCTGCAGCAGCAGCGCACCGCCAGCAAGGCAGCACGAGAGGCGCAGCAGGAGCAGCTAGCACAGCAGGGCCATGCACACGAGCACGAACACAAACACGGTCACCACCACCACCACCATCACGGGCATCAGCACCACCACCACCACCACCATGAGGAGGAGGGTGTGATTGACCATGGTGACCATGTGCACGAGGCACGCTGCAAGGTGAGGCGCTCCCATGCCTGAATTCTGTTCTTTGAATGGTGTGGTTCTAGCAGGGATATCAGTGGGATATCAGGCACAGCCAGAAATCAAGGTGCAGCAGGCGCAGCTAGCACAGCAAGGCCATGCACAGGAGCACGAACACGGACACGAGCACCACCACCACCACCTCCACGGGCATGAGCACCACCACCACCATGAGGAGGGGGTGATTGACCATGGTGACATGTGCACGAGGCACTCGGCAAGGTGAGGCGCTCACATGCCTGAATTCTGTTTTGAACGATTATAGTATGATTGGCTTGGTGTGGTTGTAGCGGGGATATCAGCGCGCAGCCAGCAAGGCAGCACGCGAGGCGCAGCTAACACAGCAAGGCCATGCACACGAGCATGAACACCAGCACGGCCACTACCACCACGGGCATGACCACCACCACCACTACCACCAGCACCATCATGAGGAGGGTGTGATTGGCCATGGTGACCATGTGCACGAGGCACGCGGCAAGGTGAGGCACAGCAGCAGTTAGCATGGGTCGTGTTCTGCAGCGCTCTGCTGCCAGCTCCACCGCAGCTTCTCAGTAGAGGGACGCCTGTGCAGCCCTCAAGGCAGCATGCCAGATGCCGCAGGCCCTGACGGTTGAACACATGTGCTGGAGCAGGAATGATGCCCCTGCCTGGCGTGCTGAACAGGAGGAGCCCAGGGATGAAGCTGGCTGTGTCAGGGCTGTACTGTGCTGCCAGCACTGCCAAAGCCCCAGCCCGGGGCATCAACCCGCGCGAACGAATGAATGAATGAATGAATGAATGAATGAATGAATGAATGAATGAATGAATGAATGAATGAATGAATGAATGAATGAATGAGCTACGCGTGGTGTGTTCACACTTAAAACCTGCGTAAGTTTAGGAAGGGGGCGAGTGTGAAGATGAGGAAACCTCATGCGCCTTCACGCACCCTACCATCCCTACCAGCGCGCACTGTCTGAGCTGAGCACACCATGTGTAACTGCTGCGCACACCACACGTGCGACAGATATGGTTATGCTCAACGTCGCTGAATGCTTTACATCACCTACTTCGCAGACACGACCGCAGCTTGAACGGGCAGCTGCCTAGCTGGAGGCTGCTGAGACAGATGGTTGAACCACATTTGTGGCATGCTGCCAGGGCTATCATGACGCTGGCGTGCACACGCAGCTCACATACGGCCTTTCATTTCTATCAGATGAACAAGCCCCCTGCTGCCTTATGCTGCCTTGGCTTGCTTACACACGCATCTCAAACGGGCGGCTGTCTAGTTGGAGGCTGCTGAGACAAATAGTTCAGCCATACATGTGGCTTGCTGCCAAGGCATTCAGTACGCAGGCGTGCACACGCAGCTCACATGTGGCCTTTTGGATGAACAAGCCCCCTGCTGCCTTATGCTGCCTTGGCGTGCTCACACACGCAGGTTGAGCAGGCTGCTGTTGAGTTGGAGGGGGATGAGACATATGGCTGTCTTACAGGCAGCGACTGTCTAATTTCACGGTGATATTACCGATGAGCCTGATGGCCGCACATGTGGCATGATGCCAGGGCCAACAGGATCAATTGTGCACAAGCATATCAGAACTGGTCTTTCATGTTTTTTTGGATGAACAAGCCCCCTGCTGCCTTATGCTGCCTTTGCATGCACTCACACGCAGGTTGAGCAGGCTGATGTTGAGCTGGAGGGGGATGAGGCAGATGGCTCAGCCACACATGTGGCATGCTCACAAAGCTATCAGGACGCAGGCGTGCACACGTAGTTCACTGTAATGGCTTTTTCAGGATGTGCAAGCCGCATCGCCTGTTGCCGTATGGCAATGCTGCGTTGGCTTGTATTTATATTGTAAACGCAGGTTGAGCAGGCTGCTGTCGAGCTGGAGGGAGATGAGAGTGACGGCTCAGCCACGTACGTGGCAGTCAAGAACCTGCTGATGGCCAAGGGCGTCATCACGCCTCAGGTGCGTGATGCGAGGGGCTGAGGGTTTGGGTTCCAGGTTGTATTTCACGTAAAGCAGTCTGACAAGGTAAAAACTTGGTGCGAACGCGTGGGCTGACGCTGGTGTTGCCTGTAGTTTGAGTCGTTTGGGTATGTGTTTTTATGGGTGTACCAGCAGTCAAGAACCTACCGTACACCAAGCAGTTTATCACTCCAAAGGTGCGCGGCGTGGCCATTCGAAAGGTGCTTAGACAACGAATCTAGGTCCCTGCAGCTTCCTCAACGTTCCTGCTGCCCAACAACTATACGCACCGCTGCACGAGCTGCGCTGTGAGATGGAGGCGATGGCTGCTCATCACGGTGGCTGATGCTGGTATCGCCTGTAGTTTCATTTAAGTGTGTATGGGTTTCCGTTGGTGTACCAGCAGTTAAGAACCTGCCGCTGCCCAAGGGGTTCATCGCTCCACAGGTGCGCAGCGTGGCGTGGCGTTTGAGAACTTGAAGGTGCCTTGACAAAAAGAATCTACCTGCGGCTGCTTCCTGCTGCCCTATTTAACTATGCACCGCTGCAGGAGCTGCTCTGTGGAGGTGATGGCTGCTCATCATTGTGGCACACGCGGTTAGGGGTGTCTGCCTGCTGACAAACCCCCACCCCACCCCATCACACCCCCGGCTGTTCTGCTTTTCAACAAAATGCGCCGTTTCACAACCGTTCCATGACTGCAGGAGCTGTGCAGTGAAGTGGAGGCGATGGACGCGCGCGGCACATGCGGTGAGGGTCCGCGCCTGGTGACACCCCCACCCCCTTGCTCACCCCTGGCGGTTTTGCAGTTCTTCAACAAACTGCGCTGTTTTACTTACCTTAAGGGAATGTGCTGTTCCACATTCCTGGCCGCAGGAGCTGCGCAGTGAAGTAGAAGCGATGGACGCGCGCGGCACACGCGGTGAGGGCCCCCACCTGGTGGCACGTGCGTGGCTGGACCAGGAGTTCAAGGCACGGCTGCTGCAGGTGCGCTTTACATGTATAAATTAATGTCGTAATGGTGCTTGTCAGCGCACTTCTGTGAAGCCATGTTCATTTGGTGTAGACGTGCTGGTGTCGTAGTGCATGCTGTTGTTCACAAATGAGCACATATCAAGCAATGCTGCCTGCGCATGTGCATGCTGTGCTTGAATACTACTGCTGGCACGTGCGTGGCTGGACGCGGAGTTCAAGGCGCGGCTGCTGCAGGTGCGCTTTGGATATACACTTCATACACTTTGTACCTGGAATGAAGTATGCTTGTCAAGGGGCTTCTGTGGAGCCTTGATAATCGAATGAGTCGCGTGTCATTGCATGCTGATGGCTGAAGAGATCACAAACCAACACAAACCAACACTGCCTGCAGGCCCGCACACCCGGGTGTGCATGTGAGTGCTGAACGTGTTCGTGTGTGCGTTGTGCTGCTGGCTGCAGGACACGTCAGCGGCAGCAGCAGAGATGGGCATCAGCACCAGCAACTTCACACCAAAGCCAGGCTCAGCAGCAGCAGCAGCAGCACCACCACCACCACCGCCAGCCCCAACAGGGCCTGGCCCACAGCCCAAGTCAGGCACCATTCTGACAGGTATGGCTCAAGTAACTCCATAGGTTGTTAGCGCAGTTGCAACCATTTGATCTTATCCTATTGTACCATGTGCTGTATTGTATTGCATTGCATTGCATGATGTTGCAACTGCGTGTGGCATGCTGAATCCTTCGCTGATCACTAGGTGTCTTACGTATGTTGTCTGTTTGGCTGGACGTTCAGCGCACATCAGTCTCACCCAGCAGCTGCCAAGTGTGTTTGTTATTCGCCCCCCTCCCTTACAGCACTTCGCCTCCACATTATGCTGTGCTGCTGCTGCTGCTGCATGAGCTCATACAATGGCATGTGCTGCTGCTGTGCTGTGCATTGCAGCTGTTGAAAACGTCGAGGGCAAGGTGCACAACCTGATCGTGTGCACGCTGTGCAGATGATCGTGTGCATTGCCTGCTGCTGTGCTGCTGCTGTGCTGCTGCTGTGCTGCTGCTGTGCTGCTGCTGTGCTGTGCATTGCAGCTGTTGAGAACGTCGAGGGCCAGGTTCACAACCTGATCGTGTGCACGCTGTGCAGCTGCTACCCCATCTCCATCCTGGGCATGAGCCCGCACTGGTACAGGGGCAGGTGAGAAACGTTGTATTTACGGAGGTTTCTGCAAGTTGTTGTGATCAAGTCAATCGCTAATTCTGGCCATGAGCCTACACTGGTATGAGAATAGATATAACTGGCGGCAGCAGATGGTTTGGGATGCTATGAGGTGGTGGGTATGGATGGAATTGGTTGTCACAACTCCATCCTGAGCATGAGCCCGCACTGGTACAGGGGCAGGTGAGGCTGCTGGTATGGTTGAGGATTTACCACCGAGGTTTTTGCAAGCCTTGTTTGGCAAACCGTAGTATTCGGCATGGGGATAGGCGTGACTGACAGCAGCAGATGGTGTTTGATGCTTTGAGATCGTGGGTATGGGCGGGGTTGCATGTCACATCTCCATCCTGGGCATGAGCCCGCACTGGTACAGGGGCAGGTCAGGGCAAGCAATCTGCTGCTGGTTAAGTTGGTGTTGCAATCACGCAGGCTTCTGCAAGCTGTTTCTGAACAACTGTAAACCCTGCTACTGGGCATGAGCCTACACTTGTATGGGGATAGATTTGGCTGGCGCAGCAGATGGTTTCTGATGCTATGAGGTGGTGGTTACGTGTGGATGGGAAGTTTCATCCTGGGCATGAGCCCGCACTGGTACAGGGGCAGGTGAGCGCAGCATTTGCTGCTTGTTATTGTGTGTTGCTGTTTTGTCTTGATGTAATGGTGAATCGACACGGAAATTTTATGCTGACTCTGCAAGCTGCTTCTGCGGATCAACTGGACTTGGGGACGAGTGCAGCGCAGCCTGTATCAAAACAACATGCGTTGCAGGCAGCCTGCCGTCGTACAATTGCACAACCAATGTTGAATCTTGCTACAATCACAGCTGCTGCTGCTGCTGCTTCAGGGCGTACCGTGCACGTGCCGTGCGTGATCCGCGGGGGCTGCTGGCAGAGTTTGGCACCACGCTAGCACCAGGCACAGCCATACGCGTGCACGACAGCACAGCAGACCTCAGGTAAGCGGCAAACTGTGTTGTGTGCTGCCCACTACGCCCGGGTGCTACACTGGCCGTATCTACCGCAAACCCAATGCTGCGTGTTCGTATCAGCGTCCTGCTGTCGTGCCACATTGTCATCCAGTCAGACGCATAGGGAATCATGCATGTTGCAGGGATGCAGGTTAGCAGGCATTTGGTAAGAATCAAACTCCCCACTTGCTGCCTATACCACTCACAATACCTGCTCCTAACCACGGGTGCTGTACTCGCAATGTACCTGACACTTTGCTGCTGCTGCTGCTGCTTCGCTGGCAGGTACATGGTCATCCCTGCACGCCCTGCTGGCACTGAGGGATGGAGCGAGGAGCAGGTGGGCTGCTGCTGCTGTGGCATTTGTTGCATCATTTGCAATATGTTGTCGGTGTTCAGCGTACGACACAACTGGCTGTTCACATGTTTTGCTTGCCAGATAGCGTGCCTGCGCATAATCTGTACTTAAGTTGCTCATTCAGCACATGCGCATGGACATTGCATGCAAACGTTTATCTGGCTGCTGCTGCTGCTGCTCACGTGTCCTTTGCGTGCTTTGCTGGCGCTCCACATGTATCAACACGCACTGCCACCCCAGCTGGCCAAGCTGGTGACTCGCGACTCCATGATTGGCGTGGCGCCCGCACTGACACCAGCCCAGCTGCAGGAAATGGAGCGGCGCAGGCAGCAGGCAGCAGCCTGATGATTAGGCAGCAGTGTCAAGCCAGGTTGCCAGGAGGGTTGACCAGGCTGGTCAAGTTGACCAGGCTGCTGCTTGTCGGTGTTGAGCATTGTGATCAGGCCAGCTGCAGGAGATGGAGCAGCGCAGGCAGCAGGTGCAGGCAGGTACAAAACGGGCAGTTGTGGTGCGTGTCTCAGCTGTGCAGCAGCGCGACCATGCTGCTGCACCACACGTTGTGTGGCACTGAGTTGATCAGCTTGTTCCCAAACATGTGTGATTTTCCATCAGCTGTGCTGCTGCCGTATGTCAGGTTGGCGTGTGTTTCGACCATCTTTGTGAACTCACCTGTTCTTGATCGTTTGGCACTTCAACCTGGGTCACACTGCCGGTATAGCTGTCTGTCCAGTTCAAAGTATCGGAGCTAACAGCATGACATGTGACATAGCGATCATGAATGGCCAATGCTAGCACGCTCCACGTAGCATGCGCCGATAGCTATGCTTCAAACTGATGTCACTGATAATCTCGCGCCTTGACCCCTCCACGTCCACACCAGCAGGTGCCATGTTCACGTCACTTGCCAGCCCCGTGCGCTCGCCCGGCACGTGCAGCAAACGCCGATGACTTTATAGAAGGAACATGTCAGGCTTAAGCTTTGTTTTGGTCCTACTACTGCTTTGTCTGGCATCGCCCAGCCATGCTGGGTGGAGGGACGGGCAGGCGAGCACAGACCAGCAGCATACTGAAGGTAAGCAGCACGGCACGAACAATCTGGAGCGATCAGAGTAGATGCAGCTGTAATGTGTGCATGGAGCCTGTCTCTGCCGTGATACCGTGTCGCTGATTCCGGCATCGCTGCTGCTGCTCCTGCTGCTGCTGCTGCTGCTGCTGCTGCTCTAAATGTGCTGCTGTACTCATCTACAATTGCGATGCCGGCAAACAGATGAAGCAGTAACCACTGCAGCTGCGAAACCCAGCCGAGCATGCAGCACAGCTGCATCAGGCGGTGCATGCGGCAGCGCAGCAAACGCATGTTGCCCAGGCATCCAGTGCTGCTCACAGTACAACTACTGCGGCACTACAGCTGCTCATTGTGGCACTAGATGTCAAGCAACGTACGGCAAATGCGCAAGCCCTAATCGTAGCCCAAGTCCGTCACCTTTCCCTTCACCCAGCCCTAGTCGCTTGCCCACAGGGCCACTCATGGTTGGATACTACATGGTGCGCAACTTCCCTGTTATCGTGCAATCTTCTGTTTGCCGGAGTCGCTGAACAGCACAGGAATATTTACAGTTGTGTAGTCAGCCAGCATGATCAGTTCATACGTATCACAGCTGTTGTAAGCAGCTGCAGCTGTACCTGTGCGTTGTTACTGCAGAGAGTGCTCCTTGAACAAAACCTTCACTGCTGATAGATCGTGTGCATCATCGCAACGGTGTAACCAGCATTCAGTCCATACGTATAACAGCTGTTGCCAGCAGCTGCAGGTGTACTTGTGCAGTGTTACTGCAGAGAGTGCTCCTTGACGGGAACCTTCACTGCTGATGCGTCGTGTGCATCATGACAGCATTGCTTCACTCTCATCAAGGCACAGGCAAGGCAAAAACTTGTAGCTGTTTAGTGTGGAAGTGACGTGTGAAGTGCATGTAGCAGCTGTGTTGTCAGGTGCTGGTTCAAAGCAGGTGGTGCAGCTGCTCATGTCCCAGTGCTCAGCGCTACAAAACATATGTCCCTTGCTGCCGTGTAGACGTGGCGGCCGTCCTCTGGTGCCTCACATGACTTGGCACGCATTCCAGGTGAGTGACCTGAAACCATACATTATACTGCATGCTCCATTCAAACAGGAGTGAGAACCCCAGTCAGGAGTTGAGCGGAAGGCTCATAGGAAAACACAGCTCAGCTCATAAGGCCTTCAATGCAGATACTTCATCATTGTTGTTGATGCAGGAATAGATGCAGGAGCACTGCATAACAGGAGCAGCTGCACTGCACCCTACACGAGACAAACGTGTCACTGCTACTGAATGGCGTACGGTTTCAATTGCAGTTGTTTAGCGGCTTCTTGCTGCATCAGCTGGCTAGAACTCAGCTCATACATCCAGCCCACAGCCGCTTGCAATGCCGAATGGTATGCCAGGCAGGCTTGCAGCTGCACACAGTTGGTCAGTTGCATTGCCACACAAAAAGTCTCGACACAGCACCTACAGTGTTCAGTGTTCTTTGACCGCCTAAAATCTGCTATTTTCTACACCTACTTCAAACATAGCAGTGCAAAATCCCGGAATGTACTACGACCTTAGGTGGTAAAAGTCAGTGCAATGGAAATTCCATGATGGTTGCTCATGCCTATACCGCTGTGCTTATGTTGCCGCTTGCCTGCATGCAGCGTACGTGAACGTTGTGATGCTGTCATTCGCCAAGCCAGATTGCACCTACACAAAAGGCTCTTTGAGCTTTGCAGGCACGGGCTTGGAGTTTACAGCAGCAGGCAGCACAGTGAAAGCAGCAGTGGCGAAGCTGAAAGCCGTCCACGCCAACACACGTGTGCTGCTGGCGGTTGGGGGAGGCTCGTACAAGAATTGGCAGGCCTTGAATGGCCGCTGCTTGCAGGGTTTAGTCAACGACTTTGGACTTGACGGTAAGAAGGATCGTGTGATGGCACTTTGCGCCCATTAAACAGTAATACAGTACACGTAGGGTTCGTTACAAGAACCCTAGCTGCTGGTGCTTTCTACTGCTTGGTCTGCGTAACATCTGATGAGCCGAGGCGTGCAGTACTGCAGCTGAGTTGATCAATGACTAAAGCAAACAGCGACATGCAGCATTGCGTGCAGCCTGCATGCAAAATTATTGAACATATGTTGTGTTTTGTGCTCTGCAGGAGTCGACATGGACTGGGAGCCCGAAGCTGCCTGCAAACTGACAGCAGCAGGCCCCAACTGCCCCACAGATGCAGAAAGCATCAACGTTGCTATCAAGCTGCGTTCGCTATTCCCAAAGCGCCGCTACATTCTCAGCACTGCGTCAGTGCATGTGGGCATGTATGGCGAAGGACTGTATAAATATGCTCTGCCAGTATCTGCTTGGACCGGGTTGCAGCTGGCACTGGCAAAGTCGGCAGGTGGGCTGCAGCATGAAGCTGGAATGTTTTAGTACATCACATAGAGATCACCGGCATGGAGGTTAACATGCATCCCGCCAAGACATGTGTTGTGGTGTTCCGTCGGCAGAGGGTGCCCTTGCCGCACTCTCTTGTGTTCACATATGCTGGGCAGACGCTTAGCATTCAGCGCAGTTATACTTATTTGGGCATCACATTACATGAAACTAAGGGCATACGCCCGGCGGTGGATGCCCTGGCTACGTTCGGCACCAAGGCGATGCACACCCTCCTAGGGCGCTTCCGTAAACAACGCAATACGCAGTATGACATGAAGTGCCGCATGTTTGACATCATGGTTGAGCCGGTGTTGTCGTACGCGTGTCACGTGTGGGGGCCTGAGTTGTTTCATGCCAACCTTCACCGGCGGCCGGGGTTGCGACCCTGTGCAGCCGACGAGGTGCAGCTGGCGTTCTTGCGTTATATGACTGGTGTTGGTCGCAGCAGCAGCATCGATGTTCTGATGCGTGATTTGCATCGATCACCAGTGATGCACCACTGGGTGGTGTTGGCGGCGCGGTGGTGGGAGCGGCTGCGGGCTATGCCTGTTGATCGGCTGGCACGTGTTGTGTGGCAATCCGATGTGCAGCTGGCGCTCAACGGCTGCACTAGTTGCTGGACTTATCACATGTTGAGCACCATGGAGCGTCTTGGTGTTGTTGAGAGTGATGCGTGGCGCGCACATGGAGTGTCTGTCGCATCGGTGTGTGACCTTGAGCTCGATGACCTTGAGCTCGATGCTGCCTCAGTGTCTGCAGCTCTGGCGCGCTTAGTAAAAGATAGGTGGGCTGACATTGGCGCTGCTATTGCCGACCCTAGGACGGCACCCAGCAATCATGTCACCATGAGCACGCATGCGGCG
Organism: Tetradesmus lagerheimii; assembly: GCA_902809745.2. Lineage (NCBI taxonomy): Eukaryota > Viridiplantae > Chlorophyta > Chlorophyceae > Sphaeropleales > Scenedesmaceae > Tetradesmus > Tetradesmus lagerheimii. The sequence continues at coordinate 35,199 of CADDIJ020002116.1, read as the reverse complement.
TGGGTACACACTATGGGGCCCGATGACGTGTTTGACCGTAGTACACAACCAACTTACATGCAGCTGTGCTTGCCTTTTAGGGTGTTGCAGTGCTTGGCGCGACTCCGTGCCAGGGCAGCTCTGCTTGAAGTTCAGCTCGGCCGCCATTCTCGCGTGCCAAGGCATCAACGGGTGTGTCGGTTGTGCTCCTGCACCAACCCTGATGTAGCGAGCAGGGCAATTTGGCGCACCCGCGTGCATGCAAGGACGGGCACGTATGGCAATGTGGAGGATCTCAAGCACTTTCTTTTGAGTGGGGGAAGTTACACGTAGGCCGTTCACCAGCTGATGCTATGGCTTAATGGGTAACATGATGATGATGACGTAGGCCGTTCACCAGCTTAGATGGCATGCACCACACAGGGTGATCGCAGAATAGCGCTAATGACAATGGACTGAACTGCTTTGAAGCCAGAATGACCCTGCACTCTCAAACGTAGTTGAACATGGCGTATGCTGTAGGCACGCATAAGCGTGCATTGACAAAACCATATAAATCAGAACGTGAACTGGTTGAAGCCGCGATTCCCTCAGACGAAACTCTAGGTGCCGATGCTCCTACTCCTTGAATGACGTTGATTACTACTTTACATGTGCATGCTCACTGCAGTACTTGGGATTTGCTGCTGCCGCAAGTTGCCGCCGTTGTGATAGTGTGTCCGTGCCTTCTGTTTGATCAATCTTGACAACATGCTTTTGGTTGGTTACGCTTCTCTTGAGCAAGCTGCTGGTCGAGTGGGGTGTGCCGCTGGCACACCGCAGATATAATAATAAATAATAATAATCAATCCTTGTAAGCCATACCTTTCGGCATCGGCAACCGCGCCTCACCCACTGGGGAGGCGGAAAGCAGACTGATTATTTCTCTATTTTCGGTGTAAGGTAGACCACCCAGACCCTTACACCCCTTACTAGGCAGCATGTGGGAATCACCCCATACGGTGGACTGCATACCTAGCAGGGCTGGTGTGTATATAGCCAGCAATCGACGGAGTCCTGTGGAGAGTCGCGAGGACATTAGCAGCATCCTTCCTTCGGCTTTCGCCGACTGTATCCCTGAGTCCAGAGACATACTGCTTAGGCTCAGAATCGAACCTGCAACCTTTCGGCCACTGTTCGTCCGTCATCACCACTGCGCCACGTGTTTAACGTCCCGCCGGACACCGCAGATATGTCTTTGCTTGATATTAGAGATACGTTGCGCTCATCAAGATGGATACAGTATGGTCTACTGCTGTGCTCATCTCTTTCCGTCACGTGTTGACCATGTGTGCAGCATCCTTTTTCTAGCTGGTGTCCGTTGCGGCGTAGCCGCTTGAACACACCCTGTAACCCCTCTTCTTCTTCTTCTTTTTGACCATGTGTTCATTTGGGGTGGCTCATACCATCTAAGATGGTGACTGGACCCACATGTAACTAACCTCTCTCAGTGAGTGAGCGAGTGTCTACGCGAGATGTGTTACACTTAACATCCGCGTACGTTGAGGGAGGGGGTGTGCGTGACGTATGGTCTTCACACCCCCTACCATCACCTCTCTCAAATTACATTACATGCAACAGGAGTGGGAATCCCAGTTAGGAGCCAACGGGAGGCTCATAGGGGGGGTGTCACACATGACCTTGATGCTTAATGCTTGTGTGGGCACTTGCAGCTTACCCAGTACATGCAGTATGTCTAAGCAGGGTTGCACCTAGCACTGGCAAAGTCGGCAGGTAAGTGGTTGGCTGCAGCTTGAAGCTGGCTACAATCACACACCGACTCGATGTTTGATGGTGGTGTGTGCACTTGCAGCTTGCCCAGTACATGCAGTATGTCTAAGCAGGGTTGCAGCTGAGCTGTGCAGCACATCAGTAGTAGTAGTGTTAGTGGTAGCTGCCCCGTGCAGCTGCACTGCACCATGCTGCTTGAAAACCCACAGCTGCTGTCCCACTACCTGGCATCCGCCCCTGCCGTGCTTGTCTCCTTAGCTAGCTGAACATTGACCCGGGTCACATCATGGATTATGGTAGTCAGGCCTTCTGCTGCAAGCCTATTTCCTGCAAGCCTGCTGAGTCCCTGCACAACATTGCGATACATCCCTTGAACGTTTGATACTTGCTGCTGCAGCTGGCCAGGCACTGGACCTCATGGGAAGGATACTAAATACCAGTGTGCTGGCTTTCAGTGCTCAGCAGCATTCAACGGTTTTACTGCGTATGTTGGTGTCATAGACCCCCTTTCACGCAACGTTTGCCGTCGCAGCTGGCCAGGCACTGGACCTCGTCAACATCATGGCCTATGATGCTGGCACACTAACCACCAATGGCTTCAACTACTAGTCAGGGGTTCTGCTGCAAGCCTATTGCCTGCAAGCCTGTTGTGTCCCTGCAGAACAACTCAACCTGTTGCACATTTGATACTTGCCGCTGCAGCTGGCCAGGCACTGGAACTCATTAAGGGGATAGGATATTATATACCAGGGTGCTGGCCTTCAGTGCTCAGCAGCATTAACCAGCTTTACTGTGTATGTTTGGTGTCACAGAACCCCTTTCCCGCAACTTTTGCCGTCGCAGCTGGCCAGGCATTGGACCTTATCAACATCATGGCATATGATGCTGGCACGCTAGCCACCTCTGGCTTTAACTACAGGCAGTCCTACAAAGCACACAGGTGATCAAACCCATATTGTATCAGCCCTAAAACCCGATACCAATGCATTGTACTGACAAAGAGCCAGCATCAGCACTGCAGGCGTGCAGCAGTTGTACGCAGCTTGCTGTCGGCCAGTCCTGTTTGCCGGCATTGTGCACCTGCTTGGTTACATTGGTGACATTCTGTTACTGTATGCTGCTTTGGCATGAAACACAAACCTGGCTGTTGATCTAGCTGCCCTTTGCAGTGTGCAGCTGTGCAGGAGCATCATCGCATGCAGTACGTCTTACTGGCAGGTGCTGAGTTCTCCCAATTCGACTGCATGCTTGCATTTGTGTGTGACTGCAGGGTGCATTGGAAGACGCAGGCCATCACTATAGGCGTACCGATACCCCCTGAGGGCTGGATGCCTCAGGTAACAAGGTTCTGCGGTGGATGTTTGGCAGTGTACGGGGGTTGACAACACGACTCACACACAATCATCATTGTCAGCATGTGCGCATGGGGGGTTATTGAGCTATAAGTTGTCCCCGCGATTGCAACAACGAACACCAGGAGTGCCCGTTAGCAAAGCTGCTCTTTGTTCTTCCGGCATGCAGCCAGCTGCAAAACATGACTGCTGTGTACACATTAGCACAGAGCATCACTCAATGCAGCCAAAGGTGCTGTTGTTCCTGGCTGCTCATGCCTGACTTTGTGCCTGCAGGGCTTTCAGGGCGTCACTCTGTCTGAGGTCATAGCAAGGGCCAAGTATGCACAGTCAGAAGCCAAGGGAGCACAGTTTGGCACAATGCTGTGGTACGTTTCTTGGTGTCAGCGTTGCACAGTAGCACGCTGCAATCCATGGCAAAATGCGTTTGTGATGCACAGCGGGTAGTGTAGGGAAAGACTGTGCTGCATGTCTGTGCAGTACACAGCTGTGGTGCGTAGTTTTATGCATGCCTTGACCTTGAGAAAAGGTAACAATATGTGCCACGTACTTTTCACTCATGGGTAATCACATGATCCTCCAGGACGCAACTTGTTACGTTTCTGTTTCTCTGCAGGGCCCTTCAAAAGAATGACGGCTGCCCAAGTGCCCAGCAGATAACATCTGCAGTCTGCAGGACTTACAGCCTTTCCAGCAACTGCAAAGCCAGGCTGCCCTTTGCAGGACAGGCCTGCAGCAGCACCAGCACCACCTCTCCAAAACCCTCGCCATCACCCTCCCCAAAACCCTCACTGCTGCCATCCCCTGAACCCTCGCCGTCGCCAGCAGCCGGCTGCCCTGCTGGCTGGCTGCCTGCAGTTGGAACCATCTATGACAGGTGCGCAGGTGGAATGCGTCAAAACGGGACGGTTGCTGCACTGCGGCAGGCGTATATTCATCTTCTGTTTTGAAGCAACAATCTTTTGTGCCGCCCTCTTGCCAGCTGACCAAAACCTACATGGCACCTTGGACTGCATTCACTACTCTGGCTGCTGGTGGTCTACAAGTACCCAGTGTACATCTAATGTGAACAGCACGCACTTCCCCATGCTGCACCCTGTTTTTGCCTATCTGCCACTTTCAGTTGGCCCAGGCCCGGCACCAAGGAGTGCATTGACCACTTAGGCTGGCAACTTCTCACACTGTGAACAACACGTAACTGACCACACTGCAACCTGTTTGCGCATCTGCCACCTGCAGTTGGCCCAAGCCCGGCACAAAGGAGTGCATTGACTACTCTGGATGCCAGAGGGCCGGCAAGTTCTCACACCATGAACAGCACGCAAGTGCCCATGCTGCACCCTTTTTGCCTATCTGCCACTTGCAGTTGGCCCAAGCCCGGCACAAAAGAGTGCATTGACTACTCTGGATGCCATTGGGCTGGCATGTTCTCACGCGTCAACCCAGGGCCGTGTGAAGGGCCCTGCAGCACTGCAGCAGACGGCTCACAGGCACAGCGGCTAGATGGTGGGAATGGACAGGTGCGCGTGGTTGTTTAAAAATTGCGCTGGGGACGTGTAAAACGTCGTATGCACTACCGGTAATGTTGTATCGGGTGTCTGTGGTACCAACAGCGGTTGCAAGTTGCTTTGGGGTTCCCAGGGCGAGGGGCGTTGCAAGGTGTGCTCCTGGGGTGTGGCGAACGACCCACAGTGCTGCAGTGCACAGGCACAGCGGCGAGATGGAGTGAATGGACAGGTATTTGTGGCTCTCCATTTGCGCTGGGGTTGTGTGCACAGTCCTATGCAATGGGGCTGTATGGGGTGTCTGTGGTAAGAGCGGTTGCAAGTTCCTTTGGGGATGCCAGGGCGAGTGGCGTGGAAAGATGTGCTTTTTTGATAATATGAACCACCCACAGTGGCACAGCGGCCAGATGGAGGGAATGGACAGGTATGCGTGGTTTTTTATATGCGCTGGGGTCGTGTACAAATTCCTATGCAATGGGGCTGTATTGGGTGTCTGTGGTACCAATAGCGGTTGCAAGTTTCTTTGGGGATGCCAGGCCGAGTGGCGTTGCAAGGTGCGCAACTTGGTTGTGACGCATGGCCCACAGTGCTGCAGTGCACAGGCACAGCGGCTAGAAGGAGGGAATGGACAGGTATGCTTGCCCCCAAGTGAATGCGATAGTTGCAGCGGGTCTATCTAGCAGATCCAATTGCTCTGGTGATGATGTAAGAGGCGCCAATGGCACCAGCGGCATATATGTAATATGTTTTTCAACAAGGAAATGTATGTGTGTTACGGCATTTCTTCCGTAGTGGCATACAACAACATGAAATATGAAGCTTAAGGTTTTCAATATCGTCGCTGCTGTGCCAATCGGTTGAGATTTGAGAATGTTATAGCCTGTGACACTTGTGCGCCACTGAGTGCCGCACCGCCCTTCAACAAGCATGCCGCTCAAGTTGAGTGCAATGAAAGGGAGTCTGGCATGGATAGGTGTAGTGTGTTGATGTGTGTTTAAATTTTGTTATACAGTGGACAAGATCTGCAGCCCCAAAGCGGTGTCACCCGAAATTTCTATGTTGCTGCTGCTTGCAGGCCTGCTGCCGCTGGCCTGAGGCAGTTGTGAAGGTATGTGGCTATTAGCAGCTGCAATGCATATGCCTGCAGGCATCCAAGCCACCGGCTTGAACCGCAATCACACAGGCAGCCAACTAGTTGACCATGCATCAGTGTTGCAGCCCAGCGTGACATCACAAGCAGCTGAGCCAGAAGTCCTGAATTTTATTTTTGAATGCATCTTCTAAATAAATAAAGCTTATATTATTTACATTTTTATTTTATCAACTGCAGGGCACCCAGGTTCCTCTTAGAGCCTGCTTGATGAGGCATCTGACGGAGGGACTGCAGCAGCAACTTCATTCGCTTGTTTTTTCAAGCTGCTGACTGGCGCAACTGTCTGCTGCGGCCCCTACCCAACATATGCAGGGTTGGTCAATGGCAGCTACATATGAGCTGGACAGTGCTCTGCTAGATACAAAGCTGGAGGTCATGATAGAAGGCGCGCCAGGCAGGACAGCCACCGTGAATGTCAGGGATGTATGCGCAGACAGCGACTGTGACAACTGCTGCAGGACCAACACAGGAAACAAGGCGCACAAACTTATCGACATTGAGAAGTGGCCAGGTGATTTTTAGGTTTCCAGGAGATCCCTTGTAACACGTTGAGTTTCTGTCTGTGCCCTGGCGTCAAAACGCTGTAGCCTGGACGCAAGCTTTGATTAGCAACTGGGCTTCGTCTCTGCCTGCTTGCAATGCTCAGCAGCGGCTGCCCCCACCTAAAATCCTGAAGCTTGCTGACATTGTGTATGCTTTTCTGCTGTCTGCTACCGGGCTCACTTCTGCTGCCGCAGCATCTACCTTGCTGGGCTTTGACCCGACAGCAGCTGGCTTCGACATCAACAACTTGGACTTGCCTACTGCGATTGGCAAGCGGCCTGGCACCCCTGAGCGCTCAGTCATGCCGCTCTGCTACAGGATGGTGTGAGCTCCCCCTGCCTTTACCCTTCAAGGTTGCTGCGCACAATTGGTAGGCAGTTGATAGGCACACACTCATCTGCACAAGTGTGCAGACCTTCTCACATGATGTTGGTGGGCTCTCATCTGACATCTGCCGGCTTTGATATCAACCACCTGCCTAGTGCGCTTGGCAAGCGGCCTGGCGCCCCTGAGCGCTCAGTCATGCCACTCTGCTACAGATTGGTATGATTTCTACAGGCCTGCGCTGGTGTGTAGCACCATCGCAAGGGGGTAAGGGGGAGTCAGTGTGCGCGGGGTGCTCCTGAGCAGTTGACTTGTTTGTGTGTTTTGAAGGGTTTTTTGACTGACCTGCACTCTATGTACTTTTCTGTGAGGCGAAGGGCTTCACTTCACAGGCATCGAATGCGCATGGTTTGGTGGTGAACCCCTGTGTTTCAGATATATGGCATTGCGCAGATTATACTTTGCAGCAATGTTTGAATTTAGCCTGCTTCCGCTTCAACAATGACTTTGCTTGCACAGTGCATGCTGGGTGATGTGATGTCAACGCATCAGATGCAGATCGCCTACATCGGTGCTGCACCAGGCGTACATGTCACATATCTCCCGACAACTGCTTTATGCCGACCTGTGTCCTGCCCTTGTTGGCCATTCAACGTCATGATGCGTGCACAGATCTCGTGCATGCTGTTCATATATACTGCATATAAGCAGTGTGTGTTGTTTTTGCAAGTTCAGGACTTAGGCGAATTCTGCAATGGCACAAAAAGCGCAGGGCATGAAATCGAAGGGGGTACCACCTATCTATAGGGAGCTCTCTGCAAGGGCCGGCCCGGAAAAAGTAAGCCTAAAATTGGGGCCATCTCAGGCCCGATCCGCACACGGATTGGTAATGTAATTACATTTAAAGTGCTCTGCCCATATCGGATCGTGCATCGGCCACAAATGTCGCAGCCCAAGTCCGCTATGTACTGGGGCACTTTCTCGGGCTTCATGCAATCGCAGTGGTGCCTTGAATGCCACCGCATTGGCATTCCAAATACATTAAAAATGCGTTGAGCATGTTGGAGCCTGTATCGGATGTCTTGTCTGTGAGGGGCTGTAAACTAACACTCAGGCGGCTGCGCCCATATCGCCCAGTCAAACTTGTACATCACAAGGACCCTCACTAACTGTGTATTGAATACAATATCTCGATTGTACTTGCTGTTCTTCGTCAGTGCAATGTTCGTTTGCACAATTCGGGCATGCCCAAACAAACACATTTCCTCGTCGCACGATATTTCAAACGAGAATCAAACAACAGAGTAAGCTGCAACTTGTGTGACTATGGCCTGTCTTCAAGGCTACAGCACTGTGCTAGGCACGTCTTCGACAAGTGCAACAAATCTACTGCAGGCAATCCAAAAGCCACGTTAGCTGCACATTATGTGATTATGGCCTGTCTTCCAAGCTAGATCGTTGCGCTAGACACGTGTTCGACAAGTGCAGCAACGCTACTGCGACACACGGGCAGGAAGTTTTAGACTTGTTGCGTGAAACACGCGACTTAGATGTGCTGGACCCAGCACGGATCGCACAGTTCCATGCGCAACAGACACAGCAGCTGCAGCGCCAGCAGGCTTGGAGCGAGCATACACAGCAGCAGCAGCTGTCTGGACAGGTACAACCACCAGACCTGCAGGACCTTGAAGATGACTTGCAGCAGGCATTTGCAGCTGCAGCCGCAGCAGAGCGGCCCGCAAAACGCGCTTGCAGGCAGTCTGAGCGCTTGCAGCAGCAGCAGCAGCAGCAACAACAGCAGCTCCAGCAGCGGGAACAACCTGAGCCTGGCACACGGCAGCGTCGAAGCAACACTATGCAGCATGCGATGCAAGCAGCAGCACACAACAACGCAACAATAGCGCAACAACGACAACAACAACACACGCAACAACGACGCACGCACACAAATCACTGAACTTGCTGACGCACTAGTTATAGGCATCTTCAGCACCTGACACACCTTCATGAATTTTCCTGCCAGCATTGTGCCACACAGCAATGCACTGTTCGACAACGTGGTGGCAGTGCCACAGACAATTGGTGGTGGTTTTGCAACATGCCATTGCAGCATAGCACTGCTGAGCAGGGTTTTGCAGCTGCGTCCATGATACTGGCTTCAGCATCTTGTGTTCTCGCCAACTTGCCACAGCTTTTTAAGAAACACCTCATCATCATCATCATCATCATCATCATCATCATCATCATGTTAAGAAACACCTCATGCAATGCACAGTTGTTATGCAGCAGATGTTGTTGTATGGCAACCCGGCTGAGGAGGGCATTGTCAATGAGCTACTCAAGTATGGAGGCAGCACGGCCGCAGATATGTTACTGCAGTACTGCAATCTGATGTGGCAGCTTGAGCAGGTGCACCAGGTGCCAGGTACAGTTGTGAACATGCCCAAGAAGGGTGACCTGACAGACCCCACCAACTACCGTGGTATCACCCTGCTTAGCGTGCTTTACAAATTTTACACCAGCGTTCTCAACCAGCGCCTCATCAAGTTTGCAGAAGGCAAGTCAGTGGCGGAGGGCACGACACAGCAACGGCAGCAGCAGCAACAGCAGGCGCAACAGCAGCAGCAGCAACAGCAGCAGCAACAGCAGCAGCAGCAGGCACGTCAGCAGCAGCAGCAGCAGCAGCAGCAGCAGCGTGTAACTGCTGCTACAGCAGCAGGAACGCCGCTGCTGCACGAGAGCCAGAACGGCTTTCGTCCCAAGCGCAGCTGTGCTGACCACCAGAGTGTGCTCAGTGAGGTGTTGGGTGGGAGGAAAGCTGAGGGGAAGGATTCTTATGTGCTGTTTGTTGACACCTATAAGGCTTTCCCAACAGTGTGGCTTGATGGGCTCTTTCAAAAGCTGTGGGACAAGGGTGTGCGTGGAAAGATGTTCCGTGTACTCTACAACTTGTATCAGGGTGCACGCCGTGTGGTGTCTCACGAAGGTCATGTCACTGAGAGCTTCACATGTGACCTTGGTTTGCATGAGGGCGATGTTATTTCCCCCACACTGTACCTGTACTTCATTGATGATCTGCTGCATGAGGTGCATGCAAAGCACCCTGGAATCACCCTTATGGGCCCTTGTGACGAACCTGCTGGTCAGGTTGTGGCAGCCATGCAGGCTGATGACTTTGTTGCTGTGTGCGGATCTCTGGCTGAGGTTCAGGCTGTGGCTGCAACAGTTTATGAATACAGTTGTAAGTGGCGGTTCAAGCTGAATAGCTTGAAGTCTGCTGTCATGCATGTCTCACCAGCTAGACAGCCCAGCCAGTTGGCTGATTCTGGCATCGTTTGGAACGGTGCGCCTGTGCCTGTTGTATCAGAGTACTGCTACCTTGGCCTGTGGTTCAACAATGCCTGCAACTGGAATACGCACTTTGAGAAGATGTTGGCAAAAGTGCATCGTGTGAAGGGTGGGCTCATGCCAGTCTGGAAGAGCCGGCTCATCAGCGTGGAAGTAAAGCGTATCATTCTGCTTACATGCGTTCGCCTGATTGTTGAATATGGCAGCGAGGTCTGGTTTCCGTCAACTGCAAGGCAACTGCAACAGATTGACAAAGTGCAGACTGACATCATCAAGTGCTCAATGCGTTGTGGCAAGGAGCGCCCTTGCACTTCATTTGTTCTGGCTGAATGGGGTGTGAAGCCATTGCACATGTGGCTTCATCAGAGGGCGATGGAGTATTACTTTAGGGTTCAGCGTATGCAGAACTGTCGGTTGCCACATCAGGTGTTTTCTGCTGAGTGGAAGCGCCCTAGTGGTGCTGTTGCGGTGACACCTTGGCATAAGTATGTGCAGAGTTTGCTTTGCAAGTATGGTGTGGATGTTGAGGCGGCAGCTGATCGAGCTAATGCGTGCAAGAATCACATCAACCGTCAGGTCAGGAAGCTGCATGCAGACAGAATTGTTTGTGAATCACTGCAGCACTCTACTTTGAGCTGTTACATCACGCATGTGCACCCTACACATGCTGATACCATGCGTTTTAAAAGGGCTAGGCCCTTTTTGTGTTCTGGTGCGCCAACGCGTGGTATTGAGTTGCTGATGCGTGTTCGAATGGGCTGTCTTTGCGTGCATGAGCGTACCAGTCGTTATGGTGGCAGCAGAGCTGATTCTAACACAGCATGTCCTGCTTGTGATCAGGGTGTTGAGTCTTTGTCACATCTGATGTTTGATTGTCCCGCTACTTCTGCTCAGAGGGATACTAACCTTTATGCTTGATGAAATTCGGTCTGTTTTGCGTGATGTTGCCGGCGGCGCTGAAAAATTGCGCAATGTGTTGTCGTTGACTGATGCATCCACTAAGTTGTTGCGTTTTGTTTCTGATGATATTTGGGGTAGTAGGGTGGTGTGCCGAGTGATATCTAGGAGCATTGCTGAGTATCTTGTCCAAGCTTGGGATGTGCGTAATAATTGCAAACACAATGGAGCAGTGCTCCCTCTTTCTTCCGCTCCTGAGGGGCGCGGGGCCGATGGCGTTGATGCTATGGCTTAATAGGTAACATGATGATGATGATGATGATGATGCAGCAGATGTTGCCAAATAATGATGATCATCATCCAGGCTGGCCATGATGGTGTGCCACCATGCATCGCAAGTTTGGCAGAACCTGGGCACTCATGCGTTGTGTGCACTCTGCGACTGTGCCCTACACACATGGTGCTCAGCTGGTTCAGCACTGCTGAAATAACAAGTTATGTGTCAGACAGGCACTGGCTTGAGCAGGTTGCTGCATCCGATGCAGCAAGGGTCTGGGGCTGATCAAGGGTCTGAATTAAGGGGTAGATCTGTGCGACAGTGTATCAAGGGGTAAATGAGTAGTCTGCACTGTGCGTGGCAGGAATCCACTGGCAAAGTTCGCCAGTGGCAACCGTTTTGTTGACTGCATGTGGCGCAATGTGCCGTTTCTCCGGCTATCCGCACTGCACTGGTTGTTTGATGGCTGCATTGTGGCACAGCTGAGCCTGCAGGCACACTTCCGCATGCACTGTGTTGTGTTGACTGGACTGCACGGTGGCAGTGCAAGTTGCCACGAGTTCATACTGCGAACGGCTGATGCGTTTCTAGTTGCGAAGCTAGCGTCCGCAACTAGACTCAGCGCTGAGTCAGCGTACCCAACCATCACGTGCATATGCTGGGCAGTCTGCACTGGACATACCATGGTGACTAGCTATGTCGTCACAACGATGACCGACATCAAGCCAGAGCATCATGGCATGTTGTGATGATGATGATGATGCACTGGTTGTTTGAAGGCTGCATTGTGGCACAGCTGAGCCTGCAGGCACACTTCCGCATGCACTGTGTTGTGTTGACTGGACTGCACGGTGGCAGTGCAAGTTGCCACGAGTTCATACTGCGAACGGCTGATGCGTTTCTAGTTGCGAAGCTAGCGTCCGCAACTAGACTCAGCGCTGAGTCAGCGTACCCAACCATCACGTGCATATGCTGGGCAGTCTGCACTGGACATACCATGGTGACTAGCTATGTCGTCACAACGATGACCGACATCAAGCCAGAGCATCATGGCATGTTGTGATGATGATGATGATGCACTGGTTGTTTGAAGGCTGCATTGTGGCACAGCTGAGCCTGCAGGCACACTTCCGCATGCACTGTGTTGTGTTGACTGGACTGCACGGTGGCAGTGCAAGTTGCCACGAGTTCATACTGCGAACGGCTGATGCGTTTCTAGTTGCGAAGCTAGCGTCCGCAACTAGACTCAGCGCTGAGTCAGCGTACCCAACCATCACGTGCATATGCTGGGCAGTCTGCACTGGACATACCATGGTGACCAGCTATGTCGTCACAACGATGACCGACATCAAGCCAGAGCATCATGGCATGTTGTGATGCCCTGTGTAGTGCCACATTTTATACGGCCACAGCTGGAATGTCCAGAATCATTTCGTTGTGCTCTACTATCATAGTTTGGCGAAGCTCAACATGGTGTGATACTGGCGCTGTGCCACGCTCTTAAAAGCTTGGCAAGAGTCTTTGGCGGCTGCGTCTTTGGTACAAGGCTGGGCATTCCAATGTGACTTATATTTTGCAACGTGTTACCCGTAACCACTGAGTGGTACCTGACTTAGTAAGCTTGAGCCCATGATCAACTCATGCTGCCACTCCTGCTGGCAGCCTGTTACGTAACCGTATACAGTAAGCAAATAAAGTCATCCTCAGGAGGTGGCAGCGCCAAGCATTCAAGCTGCACACACACGATGCTTGCATAACCAGCGTGCCATTTGGAATGCTGATCTGCCACAAAACAAAATGATTGTCAACCAGGGCACCAGCTGGCGCCTTGCCAAAGCTGCGGCGCCTTGACCTGCAGCCTGCGGCTTTGCAACACCACTGATCAGCCAAATCACTCTCAAACAAGAGGGTAACACCAAAACACCACGGCTTGATGACATGTACACAATTCGACCGTGGTAATGACAGCAGAGGAAATGTGAATAAAGGAGAAGCCAATGCAAAAGGAGGAACCATCGGATGCACATCAAGATGCATGCTTCAAGCATGCAGCCAGTGACTGGCTGGCATGTGACATATGGACACTGGTGGCCACGAAGGTGCACATTTGGGCACATTCAACAGCTTTCATCAGCCAATGCTGTTGCACTTCTGCAGTGCTACATTGGGACCTGACGAAGGAACACAAATGAAGCCAGACACGTTTGAACATGATGCAGAAAGCAAAGCTGCTGTCAAGCCCAAACTCAAGGCGGCAAGTGATGCAGAAATAAGTACACATGTAAGAAATGATGTAAATACCAATACTGCCGAAGCATCCTGCTGATTGGCGCGGTCAACAGCCTTTACAGCTAATGTATTTGAACATGCTTGATCAAGGTGAAACATACTGCCCAGCCAACACACACCGCCTACACTTTCAGGACAGCGCAACCGCGTCCTCATACAAGCCATGTACAACACGCGCTGAAAGCCGGGGAGCACCGAGTGCCGAACCCTCAACAGACTGGTGTGCTATCGTAAAGAACAGCGTGAACCCTTGATGTCTGGGCCTGTGGCCGTCACGTCTGCTTGAACACTGACACAGGCCTGGCAGGCCAATACTCCATGGTGCAAACTGTACCCAGCTCTTCTCCAATAACACTCCCTTTCGACACTATCGCACTCACTCCCACCCTACACCCTCCACTCCACACCGTACACCTCCAAAGCATGCATCACCCACGTCCAACCCACCGACCACTCCCAAGCAGACACGTATGGCGCCTCAGCATCGTTCATCACCAGGCTGCGCAGCAGCTTCATCACACGCCCAGCCTCGCCGCTGCTGCAGCCCTGGCCCGCCAGCCACAGCCGCAGCTCAATGTCTGTCAGGCGCGGCTGCGCCACGCGCGTGGCGATCGCGTCGTACAGACGCATGGCATCCTGCAGTTGCGGAGCAGCATACACTAATCAGCACACCTCCCACAGACTGCAGCTGTGTGGTTGCCGCAACAAAGCATAGGAGTTTGTGCATGCGTGTACATACACATTTTCAGCCTGAAGCACACAGCGGCTTCCTGCAGCAGATGACCTATGCACTACACTACAGCACGTAACGCACCTGCAGCCTGCGCAGGCGGCGCGCCTTGTGCTTAGGCAGGCCCAGCAGCTCCATCAGCTGCGGCTCCTCCATCAGCAGCAGCTCAGCGCCGTTGAGGCCTGACTTCTTGATGGGCCGCGTGTCATGTGCGTCCAAGCCCATCTCCTGCAGCAGCGCCACAACCTGCATGCGCACGCAGAGAGGCAGGCAACCAGTCAATATGTGAGCTTGTGGCAGTATTACAGGAAGTGTTGACCTAGCAGTAAAGTAGCACCACGGCAGTCGTTAGACCATCTTTGACAATCAAGAAACGCTGAAGCACTGCACATGCACGGCGTGCTGCATGCTGCACCAGCGACTTGTCCAAACATCGCAACCAGCATGATGTTCTTGGCGAGGGGTACACACCTCATCGCATGTGTAGCGCATCAGGTGCTTGCCCTGTGCTGTCCTGCCAGCAGGTGGCACCTCCAGCCCACTTGCACGGCTGTAGCTGGGCCTTGATGGGGCGCTGACAGGCCTGAACGCTGCGATGGTGCCGCTGAGAGCGCTAGGGCTGCTGGGGGTGTAGAGCGTGCGAGCTGCCACGGCAGCTGCCGCCTTGCGTGCTGCTGCTGCTGCTGCCTTGGTCTCAGGCCGTGAGGCCTTCAGCAGCGCGATGGATGCGTCCAGGTCAGTGTGCATCGACTTCAGTGGGCGCTGTGCCCGACTGCAGGCAGAAGGTCGGCACATGCAGGTTGCAGCAGGAAGTAAGAGGTTGCCTTCTTTCCACAGGTGATTGGCTCAAACACAGATTTGGCAGAGGAGCAAGGTGCTGGGTGCTAGCCAGGTCAGCAGTTTCATTGTGCCACACTAATTCAGAGTGTATAGAAAACCCTGCAGCTCCACCCACCTGATCTTCCTGTGCAGCACCTCCTGCTCCACAGCATCCCCCACCTGCACTGCTGCAGCAGCCACCTCACGCCGTGCCTCCTCACACACCCTGTCAAGCAGCAGCTCGCGCGCAGCAGCCTTGGCACGAGCAGCTGCCTTGCCACCTGTGGATGCTGCGCAGATGGTGGCAGTCAAACAACGGTCAACGCTGCCGACACTGCCAGTCAAAGCTGGAGAGGGGCACTCGTCCAGCAGGGCCAGTGCATCCTTGAGCTTGTAGTAGTCCCGTGCGAGGGCGTCGCTGGAGCGCAGGCTGGACAGGATGTCTGCTGCGTTGCGTGTGTTGTGGTGCTTGAGCGCACACAGGCAGCACCTGCAGGGGACCGAAGCAAAGTGACAGGGCAGGCAGGCAAGTAGCATCATGCGGGTGTTCCAAACAATCTCCACAGCAAGGCACACCTAGCTGCAAATAGTGGCTGCAAAACATCACCGGCTGTGATAGCAGGTGCATGCTGGCAGGTAGAGCAGTTGTCATCCCTTGTTATGTATGCGAAAGCAGCCGCAGGCCTGTTGCTGCCTGCATGCCGCTCACCTTGCTGCCTCTGCCACATGTGGCTGTGTGCTTATCAGCAGGTTCACCAACAGGGGGATGCCACCCAGGTAGCGCAGGCTGTCCTGCACCACGCCATCACGCGCAGCCAGCAGTGCCAGCGATGCAGCCGCAGACGCCTGCAGGAGGAATGTGCAGCAGCACATGAGATGAGAGGTGCAAGAGGCTGAAGGCGTCTGTTTTGCACTTCTCCTGCAGGCACGTGCTCAAGCACTCCAGGTAGGCTACCCAGTGCACTAAATGAATGTATGTGGCCGCAGTGAACCCCGCCAGATACATGCCAAGTTACCAGAAACAACAATCATACATAACACGGCGCCCTTATCGTGATGCTCACCTGCATGGTGTCTGGGCAGTCATCCCTCAGCATGCGCACCAACGCACCGACGCCGCCACTGCTGCGGATGAGTGAGCGGCACGCAGCATCAGCAGACAGATTGCCGAGCGCCTTGGCAGCATTGTCGACAGCACATGGGCTCTGCAGCGGGTCCAGCAGCTGCAGCAGCGCAGGGATGGCGCCCGCAGACGCCAGTGGCTCGTGCGCGGGTGTGCGCTGGGAGAGCATGCACAGCGTAGCCGAAGCCAGGTCAGTCACCACCTGGCTGCCCTGCAGGACGCAGTGAGCAAGGAAGGGGACCATCACAGTCAACACACAGAAGCAGGGTGTTGGGGCTTGATGTACGAGCTGGTGGTGCACACGCACGCTGTTCACACAGCATCTCAGATGCAGTGCATCGTGTGTGCCTGTATGTGTCAGTCATGCTGGCTCTGGATGTCACCTGGCGGCAAAGCATACACTTTCCAGCATCAGCACTGAAGCCCTGCTGTACTGCACAACACAATGCCTACGCATACCCCTGCAGTGTGTTCTGTCCAAGCAGCTCACCTTGCAGGGCAGGGCAGCGGGGTCTGCCGCAGCCTTGATGAGCTGCACTGCATAGCTGGAGGTGTGTGCCGCGGTAATGGCCAGCAGCTCGTCATCACCATCCAGCTCAGCATCTGCCACAGACGAGATGTACGCCTTGAGGCAGGTCACCTGCTCGCTGAGGGCTTGCTGCTGCAGGGCAGGTCTGTGGGCCTTCAGCAGGTCAAGCTGCAGGACAGGGAAGGCACAGGCAGCACGAGACAGAGTTGGCACATGAGTGACAGCAGCCAAGGGTCACAGGCAGGGGGAGTGCAAAAGGGGAGGTATTTGATGGATTTAGGATGCGCATGGTCTACTGTAAAGGCCAAAACTGCTTGCAGGAATGGTGCATCATGGCTGAGCAGTGGTGTGTTGATAGCAGGCTGCCAGCGCTGGGTTGATACGCAGCATGCGGCTTGCAGGACAGCCCTTCTGCATGCACGCTACAGTTGCCTCTAGTGCATGAGCTATAAGATGTTCTGTTGTGCGCTGTGGCAGGGCTGATTCAGCTGCAGCTGCTCCGACAGGCACAGATAGGCACTGAGCTTTCCTGCAGGCGCACACCTGCTCCCTCTCCTCCTGCCAGCTGTCCAGCAGCTCTGCCTGCCTCTCCAGCCTGTCAAGCTTGGTGGCCAGGTTGCCCAGGCTGGCTAGGTGCTGTCCTGCAGACCAAGAGGCACATGCAGCTGCCATGGCAGCAGTTGCCTGGCCTGGCGCCGACACCACTGCTGTTTGCTGCTGTATGGGTGCTTCTGCAGCTGTTCGCAGCGCAGCAAACGGCAGCAGATGAAGCATGTATTTAGTGGGTGCTTCCAACAACAAAGAGGGGTTTGTTGTAGCGCGTTGCCCCAAGCAGAGCATGGCGAGGCATGAAGGTGCAGCTATCTACAGCAGGAGCAAATGCCACCAGCATGGCCAAGCGTGGAGCTTAGGTAACTGCAATGCATCCAATACACTGCGCCTTTATACTTGAACCCACAACCCCTGGGCTGCAAGGCTATCAAGTGAACAGCACCAATGCGACATCGTTTTGAATGCGGGTAGCAGGTGCGCTGCCCTGGCTGCTGACTATTAGATACAAGGGTAAAAGTATAACTCGAAGTCATTATGCATACCTTACGAAGGGGGAAGGAGGGCTGTGCACACTCTATTTCTATACAAGGAAGGGCACCGGCTTCCGCGTGCGCGCGCAAACAACTCTGGGCTCACAAGCAGTTCTTTCAACTCAACTTCAACTTCTATATACAATGGCCTGCCACTGATGCTTACTTATATACGGCAGAGCTACTGCTTTGGCTGTAGCAGCTGTGCCTGTCAGTGACACACCATAGCTGGTGGAGATAACGCAACTCTGGCGCATCATCGTGCCATACGACTGCAGATAAACCGGTTTCCAAGAGCAGGTGATGCGCTGGATGCCGTCACTGCTAGTTCTGGGCACATAGTACAGCCATGGGCGGCCCTTCTGCTCACGGGCAGCGAAACAAGGTGCGCTGCTGATTAAGAGCTACAATCAAAGGTAGCAGTGTTTAGCTTGGGCCACAACGAGGATCGCTCATGTCTTGCAGGGACACAAAGCTGGCAGGCATGCTGGGAAAAGCGCTCGTGACAAGCACAAGCTCAAGAAAGAGGGCGGGGGCGGAACTCGTGCTTCAATCAAGTCCGCCAGTCATTCGAACAAGCTAGAGCGCGCACAGGCCTCCAAGCAGCACAGGTAGGGCATGGCAGCAGCAACAGCAGCAGCCTGAGCAGCCTGCAGATGTTATCTAGCTGCATGATGCTAGAACCCACGTGTATGCCTTGCTAATACCATGCTTGTTGATATGTATTGACCGGAATGCCCTAGCAATGTATGCTGGGCCTTGTTTTACGCCTAACCCCTGGGCACTGAGGCTGTGCAAGCAACAGTCAAGTATGCAACATATTCTCACTGCCCACACCTGCTTTATCTTTCATTCCATGCAACAGGGATGCCAAGCGCAATGAACTGCTTGAGGCTCGTCGCCGGCACTCGGCGCCAGTCGTGGTGGCGCTGCTGCCACTCTCAGATGATGTGGATGCAGCACCACTCTGGGCAGGCCTGCTAGCAGCAGCAGGCACAGCACCAGCAGCAGCTGCAGCAGCCGCAGCAGATAGCAGCTTATGCACTGTCCTGGCGCAAGGCAGGCGGCGAGTGCGGCTGACACTGCTGCCGGCACCAGCAGACAGGAATGTAAGTTCACACAAGCAATGCTGCTGGACAGGGTCTGCTGTATGGAAACGCTGATGTTGTCATGCATGGCTGGTTTGGAAGTGCAGCAGCAGGAGCTACATTGTGATGCCATCAGTTGCAATGCATGTGCATTGCTTATACATGCAGTGGGCCCTGACTATCTCTGCAGTAGTGCAGCAAGTTTGTTGCATTGCCACACAACTGTCTTCTTCCTTATCATACATCGTGATGTATGTGATAACATGTTGAAGCTGCTGTCTGCCCATGCTCTCCTGCCCTTTCAGGACCCGCTGGCTATTGTAGACCTGGCAAAAGCAGCCGAAGTTCTGCTGCTACTGCTGCCGGGCCAGGAGGGCGCAGTCACTGTAGATGTCGCAGGCAGCAGCTGCCTAACAGTGCTGCGTGCCATGGGCCTCCCTAGCACCATTGCAGTCGTACTGAACCAGCAGCAGCACGGCACAAATGCAGCAGCAGCAGCAGCAGATGCAATGGGCATTGATGGAGAGGATGAGGCAGCAGCAGGTGGTGCAGCAGCAGCAAAGGGTTCGTCAGCAGAGCTCAAGCGGCGGTCTGCAGCCAAGAAGCGTGCCGAGAAAGCACTGCAGCAGCACCTACCAGGCGATACCAAGCTGCTGTCTGGGGATAACATGCAGGACATGCAGCAGCTGCTGCGTACGTTAGCTGACAGCATGCCGCAGCTGCCAGTGTGGCGGCGGCAGCGGCCTTACATCATGGTGCAGCAAGCTAGCTTCCAGCTCAATGAACAGCAGCAGCAGCAAGACGTGCAGCAGCAGCAGTTGGGTCAGTTGCGGCTGACAGGCTATGTACGCGCACAAGGCCTCTCAGCAAACCAGCTGATTACAGTGCCAGGTGCTGGTGACTTTCGTGTACTGCGCATAGAGGGTCCGCATGACCCTTCAGCAGCAGTGGCGCAGCAGCGGCAGCAGCAGCAGAAGAAGGGCGTTGCTGCTGGTGCTATGGACATGGATATGCAGGATGCTGCTGGAGCTGCTGCTGCTGGTCCTGTGCTTGCAGTGCCTGATCCTGAGCAGCAAGAGGTCCTTGTAAGGGAGAACGAGCCTGACCCCCTAGACGGTGAGTGTGCAGCTGATCTGTCAGGCACTCAGGATCTCTAGGCACAGCGCACAGCAGGCGGCAGCATTTGTGCTATACTGTAGTGCTTTGCGCATGCATGCCTGTTCAGTCTCCTGTCAAGCGTGCAGGCGTCAGTGCTGTTGCGCGTGATGGACTGCGCCGCCTGTGCCAAGTTTTCAGTAAGCTCCGCTGCTCCATACATAACCACCAAGGAAACCAGCTGCTTCTGTCCCGAAGCTTGGCTGATTTTGTTTGCGTTCTATTATGTTTCACTTGACTCTGCACCCGAATCCACTCTACCACTTGCAGGCGAGCAGACCTGGCCAACTGAGGAGGAGCTTGCTGCTGCTGCTGGCGGCGCCAAGCTGCGCAAGCGGCGGCTGCCTGCCGGCACCAGCGAGTACCAGGCAGCGTGGATCCTGGACGATGATGAGGGCAGCGGCGGCAGTGAGGAGGAAGAACAGGGTGAGTGGAGTGTGTGTTTGTGTATGTGTTTGTTAATAGTATCTTGCGTGTATTTGTTGTTGGGATAAGCAGCAAGCAGCATGGGTTCTGGACGATGATCATGGCAGCGGCGGCAGCGAGGATGAAGAGGACGAAGAGGGTGAGAGGTGTTGATGTGGCAGCGATACATATATGCAGGCCTACTTCTCAACCCGCACGTAATAACAACGCAGAATGAGTTGTGGTGGCAGTAATGGCCATGTGCAGGCAGAGCGCAAAGTAATGCCGAGCTCCATTGATGCGTGTTGGTAGTTAGCGCTGTTTATTACAAGCAGCCAGCCCCCAGCCTGCAGCGCTGCTGGTGGCTCCTAGAACGAGGTGTGGTGGCAGTAATGGCCTTGTGCAGGCAGAGTACCAATTGATGCAGTGCTTCAGTTATGCGTTTTAGCAGCCAGCGCTGTGGACTATCGGCTCCCTGGCTTGTGCTGGGGTCAGGTATCAGCGCCAAATATGTATTGTATGTATTGTATGTATTGTATTGCATTGTTTTCCACAGCCAGCCCCCAGCCTGCAGCGCTGCTGGTGGCTCCCCCCACCGCAGCTGCCCTGCAGCTCAGCCTGAGGGGACAGCGCACATCCTGGTATAAAGCAGGCGCATAAAGCCCTACGCTGCTGCCTGTGTCGGACCCATGAGACATTGCACACGCACTGCGCTCGCAATGCATCGCACTATGCTGCACCCATCTTGCTGATAGCGGCTTGATTAGGCCATTACTTGCCTTTCTACAACACATACATGTGTACACGTCGAGTATTCTCAACTTGCTGCTGCTGCTTCTGTTGCTGCTGTTTGTGTTGCGCTGACCCCACAGATGACGATGCTGCCACGGCCGAAGATGCTGCTGGCGGCAATGCACCTTCAGCAGTACCACTGTCAGAGGACCTAACCTCGGAGGACTACGGTGCTGCTGATGACGGTGATGACGTGTCCATGATGGGTGATGAGGAGGAAGCAGAGGAGGCAGCAGCACTCAGGATGAGGGAAGAGCTGAAAAGCAAGCGCATGGTGAGCAATTTATGCCTCTTGTGTTGTTTGCCATGGTGTGATTGGGCTACCTGCTTGTGGCTGCTGTGTGCTAGCTTTGCTGTTTGGGGTTTGCGTGGTTGGTGGTAATGATGGTGATGATGTGTCCATGATGGGTGATGATGAGGAGGCAGAGGAGGCAGCAGCAATCAGGATGAGGGAGGAGCTGAAAGCAAGTGCATGGTGAGCACTTTTAAACCTGCTTGTGCTGTTTACCATGGCTTGCTTGGGCTGCCCGCTTGTGGCTGCTGTGTGCTAGCTGTGCTGCTCTAGGTCTGCGCCGTTGTGTGCTGGTGCTGCTAATGACGGTGATGACGCGTCCATGATGGGTGATGATGAGGAGGCAGAGGAGGCAGCAGCGCTCAGGATGAGGGAGGAGCTGAAAAGCAAGCGCATGGTGAGTGCTGGCTGCCTGCTTTTGCTGCGTGCTGTTGCATGGCACTAGTTGGTTGTTGGTGGCTTCTCTGCAGTGTGCTGTTGTGTGCTGGCTGGGCTGTTGAGGGCTTGCTTTGCTGAATGTGTGTGGTGCTTGTGGTGTGGTGTGGTGGCTGTGCGGTGCTGCTGATGATGGTGATGACGCGTCTATGATGGGTGATGATGAGGAGGCAGAGGAGGCAGCAGCACTCAGGATGAGGGAGGAGCTGAAAAGCAAGCGCATGGTGAGTTCGTCACACCTGCTGGTGCTGTGCGTCAGGCCTGCTGCGGGGCTTGTTTGTTGCTGGTGGCTTCTGTGGGGTGTGCTGTTGTGTGCGAGCTGGGCTGTTTGGGGCCTGCTTGACTGAATGTTGTGCTTTGTGGTTTGGTGTGTTGGCTGTGCGGTGCTGCTGATGATGGTGATGACGCGTCCATGATGGGTGATGATTAGGAGGCAGAGGAGGCAGCAGCGCTCAGGATGAGGGAGGAGCTCAAAAGCAAGCGCATGGTGAGCGCAGGCTGCTGCTGCCTGCACATGTAGTGGCCCAGCTTAGTCTGCTGCTTTTTTCTGGCTTTTTGCACGACAGCGCTTGCCACACGTGTCTCTGCCGCTTTGCTTGAGGTTAGGACCGCCATCAGATATGTTTCCTTGTTTGATTGTTGCGTATCAAGTGCTTGAAATGCGCAGCGACTCATGTGATGCTGTAAAACTGGAACACAATTAGGTTGCCTTGAAAACATGCACACATGTTGTGACTTGCAATGACGGTCTACTGTGCCCTGCAGGCTGAGGCTGCGTTGTTGCCTTGGCGGCCATTGGCTTGTCCTGGGCAGAGATTTGTCTGTGGTTGCTCCATTGATCTGCTGGCTGCTTTGTGTATCAGTACTGGGTGAGTGAAATTAGGGACGCCACGTGTGCTACATGTCATTGCACCATTTTTTACTCCTGTTTGCTGCTGCTGCTGCAGGCTGAGGCGGAGGATGCAGAGTACCCAGATGAGATTGACACGCCACAGGACGTGCCAGCACGCCAGCGCTTTGCCAAGTTCAGGTGAGA
The DNA here is from genome assembly GCA_902809745.2 of Tetradesmus lagerheimii. NCBI lineage: Eukaryota > Viridiplantae > Chlorophyta > Chlorophyceae > Sphaeropleales > Scenedesmaceae > Tetradesmus > Tetradesmus lagerheimii. The sequence continues at coordinate 12,276 of CADDIJ020002116.1, read as the reverse complement.
CCCGTGCATACCAACAGCTTTATCTTCACGCAGTAGCAACTAGCGCAGCATTTGTCAGTACCGGGTTGTTGGTGGCTCGACAGGAGTATGAGGTTCACATGCAGCTGTACCGCCTCTCCCGTTTGCTGATCGGACTGTCACCAGCAGTTGTTCAATGCATGTAATCTCACACACGTGCCTACTGTGCTGCTGCTGCTGCTGCTGCAGGGGGCTAAAGAGCTTCCGCAGCAGCCCCTGGGATGCTCGTGAGGGCCTGCCTGCAGAGTACGGCCGCGTGTTTGCCTTTGAGAACTTCAAACGCACAGCAAAGCGTGCACACAAAGCTGTGGTAAGTGACTATGGCTGCTTTAATTTGTTGAATTGATTTGCGATTGGCCTGCTGCTGTCTTTTGTGATATTGAAGTTCATGGTGACTCCCGCGACAGGGCCTGTGCATGGCTGGTTTGATTCTGGAAGCAGGAGTGCAGCTGTACCGCCACTTTGTGCGACGTGCTCTTGGCTGACGTAGTCGCTGCTGCTGCTGCTGCTGCTGCTGCTGCTGCTGCGCTCCTGCTCTCAGGCTCGTTCAACAGATGGCAGCGACCCCTGCAGTGTCCTGCCAGGCAGCTGGGTTACCCTAGTGCTGGCAGACGTACCAGCAGCAGCAGCAGCCACCGTACTAGAGCGCACAGCCGCTGCTGCCGCTGCCGCTGCTGCAAGCAGTGCTGCTGCTGCTGGCGATGACGGCATGTCACTGGATCTAGCTACTGGTGTCACTAGTGCAGCTGGCTGCAGTGCAGTACCGCTGACTGTGTATGGTCTGCTGCAGCACGAGGCGAAGCTCTCAGTGGTGAACTTCAGCATGAAAAAGGCTGCGAGTTACGCTGAGACAATTCGCAGCAAAGAGGAGCTTCTGCTGGTGTGTGGCCTGCGGTCGTTCATGGGCCAGCCAGTGCTGTCGGATGATGCGCAGGGGGCAGATAAGAACAAGATGGAGCGGTTCCTGCACCCTGGCAAGACTGCCGTGGGCAGTGTGTACGCACCCATCAGCTTCCCTCCGCTGCCGCTGCTTGCGTTCAAGGTGAGAGGTTGTGCTTGATTGGCGTTGGGTGGTGTGGTTACATGCAGCTGGCCGTCTTCTGTGTTTGTCAGGGCATGAAAGCAGCGTGTGCATGTGGCGCATAACGGCCGCATGTCAGTTGCTGGTTTGGGAGTGTTAGCACAAAACAACGAAGGTTTGCATACACAGAGGAGTGCTTGTGTATCGCCTGTTTAGAGCATATCAGGTTGCACAGTTTGCTCGCAGTTGCGTCCACGGCGTGTGTGAAAGCACCTAATATACTGATTACTAGCCGCACAGCCAACCACTGCGGGGAGTATGAGCGGGTTGCGACAGTGACACCTGAGCGGGGCTTACATGGGGCTGGCACCCATGTGCCATCCCTCTGCTTTGCGCTGGGACATGTTGTTGCTTGAGCAAACACGTTGCAGTATGCTGATCATACAGCATGCGTGCGAGCGTGCGCATGTCTAGGACACTTTTGACTGCGTAAAGCTGCCTCGGCATCAAAAGCATATCTGCGCTGTTACTGTTACCGCTTGTGCTGTACTGTTTGCCGCAGGTGGTGCCTGGTCAGGGCGTGCGCCAGCCCAGCATTACACGCAGTGTCTCTTGAACTGGAGCATGGCCACTGCACTCTGCCATGGTGTTGCAGCTGGCAGCCAGCATGTAGCCACATTCCTGCTGGCTTGACGATTGACTATTCTTTCGCCTTGTTTGTAACCACTCACGCTGTGCTGTCCTCGCTCTGCCGTTTCCGCAGGTGGTGCCCGGTCAGCATCCGCAGCTGGCAGCGACAGGCGCACTGCGCTCCGTGGACCCTGACCGGCTCATCATCAAGAAGATCGTACTCAGTGGCTACCCCGTACGCGTGCACAAGACGCGCGCTGTCGTGCGCCTCATGTTCTTCAACCCTGATGACATCAGGTGGTTCAAACCTGTGGAGCTGTGGACAAAGAGTGGCAGGCGGGGGCGCATCACAGAGCCGTTAGGCACTCATGGAGCGTACAAGGCTCGTTTTGATGGGACCGTGCAGCAGCGCGACTCCGTGTGCATGAGCTTGTACAAGCGCGTCTTCCCGAAGTGGCCGGCAGTGCAGCAGCAGCAGCAGCAGGGGGGGAGTGAAGCAGCAGCAGGGCAGCAGGGTGGCCTGGGCATGGCATGTTTTGCATGACCGGCACCCCGTGCAGGGCGCTGTAACAGTGTCTGTGGTGTGCAGCATTGATGGAATTGATGCTGGGGCTTGGTTTGGTAACATGATGTTGGTGAGGCGCACTTACCAGCGGTGACACAGCAGGGGGTTGCACAATGAGGGAGGCAGGATGGGGGAGTTTTGCCTGCTTTACCTGCTTTGCATGCTGCCTTTTCCAGTACCGCAAACCCTTTACAGCAGGGGTAACGACGGTTTGGTTCACTGGCCCAGTACTGGCCAAAAGCATAACACTGTTGCTTTAACAGTGTTGGACTTGTGTCGTTTGTGCTGCCTGAGCTTCAACGCGCCATTTGTGTCTCAACTGTGTACGGCTTGGCTGGTGGTCGCTACCAGTTGGCTTCAGCAAGGCCCTTCAAGGCGTGATCAACTTAGAGTGCACCGTCACGTGATGGCGGTTCTCAGTGACTGGCTGACAGCCGTGCTGACAGAAGGTCGTGATCTCCGCTTTCTCCAGTCCATTTGATTCAGTTTCAGACTGAAACAGTTTTCAGCGGTAGATACTTCTTTCGGCACAATCGGTTGGGTCGAGCCGAATGTGTAATCACAGAGTTTTCGTCGTGCACGCCAACTGCTCGGTTCAAATGGTCCAGTTCTATTTTCTGACATTTGCCCTGCTTGGGTGGCTGCTCGGCGCGTGCACAGGTGAGGATCTCTTGGTCGGACGCTCGCTCCTCCGACACGGCACAATTTACGCTGCAGCGTGCCAGCAGCGCTGATGTCACACGCAGTGCATAATCTTGTTTCGAAACAATGTTTTCGTGTAACTGCGGTGCCATGCTGCATTGCTGCTGTGACTCACCTGCGGACGCACTGCTGCCGCAGTGACTGCAGGCATGCATTTGCAGTTGCAGGACCTGCCCCACAACCCTGGAGAAGCCTGCTCGACTGAACAAATACGCAAAGCCTTCCTTTTGTGCAAGGCTACTGGATCCTCCCCTGTCTGCTGCAAGGGGCTTGACGCTGTGTTTGACGACAGCAGCACAGCAGCAGGGTGAGTACCCTCACGAGCTCAATCGACAGTATCTGTTATGTGAGCGCCTTCAGACATGCACATTGGTCTTCTTGCCTTCGCATTCCAGCACGGCACATGCACGCCCATGCATGTCGTATCGTGGCCAGGGCGTCAATCAGGCAGCGCCGGGGACTCCATCTGCTAACCTCCAAGGCTTGCAGTCACAAAGTGCTCTGCACTGCGGCATCATCTGTCGGTGACTGACCAGCACATACGAACTGCTTTTTTGTGCAGATGCCTCTGCTATCCCCAGTTGCTGTACAAGCTGATAGCCACAGCATCACAAGCATCATATGACGTCATCGGCCTGCTGCAGCAGTGTGCAGCCCGCTTCGCCATGCATACAGACTGGGCCATGAAGCACAACACCAGCTGCCCATTCATTCCATTAGGCGCTTCAGTTACGGACTTGGCACTGCAGATGGGCGATGTGCCGCTGATACCCAACAGTGGAAGGCCAACATGGGCTTGGAGCAACCTCCTGCAAGCTGGCGACCTTGTAGCAACACCCGACCTCCTGCAAGCCGTTGCCAGCGGGCAGGTGCTGGGTTACTCATGTTACAAGCTTGTCATGCTTGTCATAACATTCATTGCGCCAGTGTACCTCGTTCTACACCATGTCGTGCTGACAAAGGGGTCAACGCAGTACCGCCATCTGCCACAAGGACAGCAGTTGGTCACCTGCCAGCATGCAGCATATGTGGTGGTATTGGGGCTGCAGATCGTCCCACAAACATACCTGGCTATTCGCACATTTTTCAAGCTATGGACAGCACAATACGTCATGGGGAGCGAGCTCACCCTGCTACTGGGCGTGATCGTGATGTCCCGAGTTGCGCTCTACCTGGTTGAGGCGTGTGTGCGCAGCGTGGTCAAGTGGAGCTGGGTGCTGTTCCTGCACCACTCGCTGTACTTTGTGGTGCTCGTGGTCGCCATCTGGTCGCAGAACGCATGGTGAGCGCGCAGGTTGGGCAGATGCAGCACTGCTCTGCGTGCACCTGCAGTGGCAGTGAATCCTCTGCGTGGCGCCACCATGATGCATGCAATGATGAGGGCACAGCAGCAAACGGGCAGTGCCAACGAGGCGGCTGTGGTCACCAGTACTACAGTAGTTGATGCTTTGCCATTGGACAAGCACGTGCAAACGCAGTTGACCAGCTTTGCTGGCGCTGTGCCGCACCTGTTGTTCCTTGCTGTGCAGCGCTTTCCTCATCGGCCTTGTGTTGGACCTGTTCGCCTGCCACGAAATGCCACTTTACATGGTGAGTGAAGGCCGCTCGACATCAGCACAACAATGCTCATTGGAGTATGATGCAAGCACGGTGTACGAGCTAAACAGCCAGTCCTTCGAGGAGCAGCAGGGACTGCAGCATGTCTTACATGGCAGTGTGGCGTGACCTGCTCCGCAGCGGCTTGCTCGTTGACAAACAAGCTGTATGTCACTGTATGTGCATCGCAGGTGCTGCTAGGCTACCGCCTCCAGTGGCCCCGTCGTGCCACCAAGGCGCTGCTGTGCTTTGCACTGGTCTACTACATTGCGACACGGCTGCTGCAGACGGTGATGGTGCTGTACATGATCATCGGCTGGGCCAGCTACCCTGCAGTGCGCACAACAGCTGCCTTCATTGTGGTTGCAACGCTGTTCGGTGCGTTCTCTGTCATCCAAGGTTATACACTTGTCATTTATCGCGCTATCGGGCGCAAGCTGAAGCTGCCAGAGCGATCAGCTATCAATGCATACGACACACAGCTGTCGGCTTCTGTGTGGGTAGATAAGCTTGACAATATAAGGGGGCCCACTACAGGAGAGGCAGGCGCCGCCAGCTGTGGCAGGGCTGTTGGCACCATCCTGAATTGAGTGCAGCTGCGGTGGCAACATTGCAACCAGGATGCTTTTTGAGAGTGGGAGTTACATGTAGGCCGTTCGCCATCTCAGATGGCATGCACCACACAAAGTGAACGCAATCTTGCGCCAAAAAGGGAGATTGAAGCAACTTTGAAGCCCAAATAGTCCTAGACTCTCGATTAGGATTGTACAAGGCAGATGCTGGCACACCTAAAAGTGTGCTTTGAAAACACCATAAAAGCGGGAAAAGCGGGAAAACACCATAAAAGTTTGCTTTGAAGTCGTGTACAGCACATGTGCTGCTACGAGATTGTTGAAATATATGTTTGGGAACTAGAATTGCACGCAACATTGTTGAATGATCCTTCAAGTTTGAAACCAACAATTGAGTGGCCTGGCTATGGTGGCACCATCTGCTCTGGGAGCAAGGCTCATTCACACCTGGCAATGTTGGCATGTATGAAACATGTGAGACTTTGCGGTTGGGGGTTACTACTCCTGGTTGAGTGGAGCATGTATTGTGATGTACTGCAATTGCTGCCATCGGTTGACAATGATACCAAACACTGTCATCTGGTGCAGAAACACTCATGGGGTGGGCCGAGGTTGGTATCTGCATGCATAGGTTGCTGCTTGTGATCAGGCATCCATTGACATGAGTGTATGATACGGCATATGACCACAGCACTGTGGACTCCAGTCCAGACTAGTTAGCAGCAGTGGAGGTTCTCGCCTGTGCAGCAGCTGCAGCACTGTTCAACTTCAAGGCATCAGGCATGTGATGCATCCATATGGCACATGTGTCCAGATTGGCCAAGTTGTATGCAGTCAAAACGCCCGATTTGAAGTAGCCAGTGACTTGAGAGGATAAAGAAGATTCCTAGACGTACGTGGATGTTGTGTCACAGCCTGATACAGTACTGTTCAAAGGCACAGTGTGCCGTTCCCCAAATTCCCCTCTGCGGCCAATATGTTGCACTGTGCCTCTGCAGCAGATACTATGAAATGTGCAATGGGCATCATCACAACCATCGTGCGGGATAGTGCTTTTGGTACACACTAGTACTGTGCTGCACTGATGCCATAGCCAGTGAGGCGGGTCCCACTAGCCAACTATTGACATTCTTTGTGTACTGCATCATGCTGGGCGGCGCAAGACCTAGGCCACTGCTCTAACCTGCAGTAGAGTGGACACTGTGGCCCATCGTGCAGCACGATGACTGGCACCGCAGTGGCATGTGTGCTATAGCCCTGGATAGGCTGGTTCCATCTTGACCCAGACATAACACACATGCATGCATGTTGACGACGCTACAGAGCATCAACAAGCCCTGCTGCCACGCGGTGTTGTACTGCCAAGTCGGCATGGCGCTCACTCAGTGACTGAGAGCAGCCTGCATGTACATGCACTCTAGAGAACTTACTTGTTAAACACGTCTATGCTGCAGTAGAGCCACGCGAATTGTTGGCTTGATGTGCTATGCAGAGCCTTGCAATCTGGCCAATACATCAGACTCAAGGGACCCTGGTCCCCAGGGTTTGGACCGGATCCCGCTCAACCAAAGCTAACGTCATGTTATCTGGACCAGAGCATTGCCACGTTGTGTGTCAGGCTCTGTACTGCACCAAGCTCTGTACCCGCCAAACTACTGCTGTCACACATTTTGTATGAGTAGGATTGACCGGTCGTAGACAGCCAACAGCACTGCTGCTCAGCAGCATTCAAACTGTGGGACCCTCAACAGCTACCGCCAAGTGCGTGTCTTGGGTACATCGTGCGCTTTCATCTGCTCTGAAAGTTACTTCGAGACTATCTGGATTCTTATGAAGTGATCTGAGGAGCAGTCGCGGCTGCACAGCAAGCAAGGCTGCCAACTGATAGTGCATTCGACGCAGACAGCGTGCTGCGTCTATGGAGCGACGAATATCGGTCCAAGTGAGTACTATGCACTGGATAATAATGACTGTGTGGCGTGCCTTACTTTGCTTGCAGTGCTGTCCTGACAGCAGTCAGTTGAACCAAACTGATGGGTGTCTTTTGCTGCGTGCCGTCAGCTTCTGCCATGCGCGCCGCTACGCTAATCCATATCATTTTTCACCTTCATCTGCAATGCAGGCTGCCTTATGTGCAGTGGGGTGCCTGCACCTCATCACATTCACATCTCTACTGCTGCAAAGTCCTCTGCTGTTTGGCCAACATGGGCTTCAGCCCATCACTGGCTTCCTGCATGAAGCAGCCCAGCAAGAGCTTGGTGCGGGCTCCAGCTACTCTTGGTGAGGCTGCTGCAAGAGCTGCTGCAGCAGGGAGTGCATATAGCAGTACAAGCAGCAGTTGTACAGGACAGTGCATCTGCAGCCCTGCAACCCTTTGACAACACAGCACCAGTAGCTCAGATGTCTGCTGCACTAGTGTAGCAGAAGAGGTGTCAAACGTGCAGGTGTGAAACTGTATGATGCAGGGCAGTCAACGCCATGTACTGCTTTCCTCCTCTTGCAGGAACCCATGGGCCATGCTGCAGTTCCACCCAACACTGCTGGTGTTCCATGTCCTGCTGGGCTTGAGCGCTGAGGCAGCATTCGCCGCACTCTGTGTGGCTTGTGCTGCTTTAGGTTTTGCAGCAGCATGTGGCGCTTTGCATCCCGTCGTCTTTACAGCACTGTGGTTGCTGTACCTGAGTGTCGTCAGTGTTGGCCAAGCATTCTTACCGCAGCCAGGGTGAGTCTGCAGGCCTTACAGCTGCACTGAGGTGTTAGCTTGCAGGATGCAGTGCAGCACTTACTGTGATGAACAAAAAGATATCTCCCCCGCAACAGCAATTCAGTTGACTGTGATGTCCCACATCCACCAGCCAGCATAATTGTTGCTCAGTGTGGCTCGACTATGCGTTGCCCTCTATACTGCAGGGACGCTGTGCTGCTGGAGGTCACGTTTGCTTGCATCTGGCTGTCGCTCAGCATGTTCACAGACAAGCAGCAGGAACCTGCTCAGCAGCAGGAGGAGGTTGACCAGGATGCGGAACACCTGGAAAAGCAGCGGCAGAAGGCAGCAGCCAAGGAGCAGCAAGCAGCCCAGCACCCAGCAGCCCTGCTGATGCGGTGGCTGCTGTTCAAGCTGCTACTGCTGACCAGCAGCGCCAAGGCACTCTCAGCATGCGTGCCCGCCAGGGGTCTGGTGGAATGCTACAGTGTGTTGACTGCACACGGCCAGCCGCACTCCCTCACCTGGTAAGCTCGCGCTCTTGTGCACCATAAGTTCTTTGCAGTGATGGCAAGCGCAGCTGCGGACGCGCACGGAAAATCATGTTGCACTGAACGCGCTACAGTGCATGCCACAAGCAGCTATGAACAGCAGCAGATGGGAGATGGGAGAGCAGCCTACAGATTTGCTGTGGTTGCTGCTCAAAGCTCATGCGAGCTTGGGCAAAAGCCGCTTAGAGATGGACTCTGCACATTGCGCTCCTGAGTGTGGACTCCACTGAGCATCCTGCTGCTGTCTCCCGCTTTCCTGCAGGCTGTTACAGGCGCTGCCTGCACCGCTGGCCGCCACCAGTGCTGCGTTGGCGATGCTTGAGCTCCCAGCATCCTTCGCAGTGTTGTTGCCAGGACCACTTGTGCAGACCCCGGTAGCGCTGCTGCTGGTGCTGCAGCTGGTGCGTGCAGCATCCGGCAGCCAGGTGCTGCTGCACTTGGCAGCTGCTGCGCTGTGCCTTGCTGTGCTGGATGACAGCTGGCTGGTGCCTGTCCTGCAGCGCGTTGCGCGCGGCTTTGCACGTGGCGAAGCGGCAGAGGGTGACGCAGAAGGCACACGGCCCGGAGGACTGCAGCGAGCCGACTCAAACGTCAGCCTGGCAAGCATCATGTCATGTAAGCAGGGAGGAAGGGGTTTACATTATGACAGATGCTGCTTGTATCCCTTGCCTTTGCGTTACGTTCTCAGCGCTGCAGGATTTGATGGTGCTGTTTCTCACTGATGCTGCGCTGCAACTGCTCAACCTGATTGCCATGTGTGTTGTGTGCCTGCGCTTCTGCCTGCATGTGCAGTGGAAGAGCTACAGCCTACACCTGAGGCTCCAGCTGCTCCGCACCACTGGGACTCGACCACTATGCGCACCCTGGGCGGCTTGGTGGTCCTGACTGCTGCTTTGGCATTTGGCAACAGCGCCGGCGCAGGGCGGGTGCTGTGGCTGACCGCACAGCAGTTGACTAGTGCTCTTGGTGTGCTTGTACCTGCTGCTGCTGGTTGGTGGCTGTTCACCTGGGGTAAGGCGTCATGGCAGTCATACACACGCGCAAGTGCTGCAAGCGTTGCGGCGTCTGCCGCGCTGCAGCGGAAGCTCCAAGCAGCAGCAGAAGCGGCAGCACGCGCAGATGCCGCGGCAGGCATGCCTGCAGCAGGCTCTGCAGCTCGTGCTAAGCCTACTGCCAATGGCCTGGCTTCACCTGACCCGATGCTGTCTCCAGCAGCATCACCCACACCTATCAAAGCCAAGCAGCTAGCAGCAGCAACCCCTGCAGCAGACGCAGCGGGTGCCAAGCATGGGACGTCCAACGGACCTGCAGTAGAGGGTGGTGCCGCAGCTAGCGCAACAGACACAGAGGAAGAAGGCAGCACGCCGCGTGCAGGGCGGCGCAGGGCGGCTGCAAAGAGCACTCCCCAGCCACGCAAAGGGCGCATTGCGAAGGCAGCAGCACCAGCGGGTGAAGCAGCAACAGAGGGAGAGGGAGAGGCAGGGACACAGGAAGATTATGCAGCTCCTGCAGCAGCACCTGCGCGCGGAGGGAAGCGTGCCGCAGGGGGTCGGGGCAGGAAGGCAGCAGCAGCTCCTGCAGGAGAAGCAACAGAGGATGAGGCAGAGGCTGCTGCCGCTGCTGCTGCAGCACCAGCCCCTGAGGCTGTTGCTGTTGTTGCAACTACACCAGCTACGGCAGCCAAGGCTTCAGCCACCACGCCAGTGACAGCAGGAAGGGCTGTGGCAGCGCGTGCAGCCGCAGCTGCTAGCAGGGTCAGCTTGCAGGAACGGCTTGCTCCGCAGCTGCTGGTGGTGGCTGCTGTGTCTGTGGCGATTGTGGCGCTGCTGATATTCCTTGCTGGCTTGCCTGCAGTGCTGGCGCCAGCTGGCTGGAGCCAGGCGTCACTGAAGTGAGTAACGACGGCTGGATGCCCGTTTGATAGGCTTTGTATGCAGACATATTGCATGCATGTCAGTGTCTAGCGTTTCAAATGCAGGAATTGACCATACAAGCACAAGGTGCTTGACGCATCATGCGTGGAGGTTGCATACGTCTGGGGGTTGTGCTGTCACTGCGTTCACACAGCTGGGTCTCTGACGCAAGTGCTTGGTGTCTGTGCTGCAGGTCTGCTGTACCTGCGCTGATGGGCAGCTACCGCACAGGCCGCACCCTAGGCATCATCGCCAGCAGCACCTCCCTGCAGCGAGCATGGGCCGCCACCACCACAGCAGCCACATCCGGCGCTCCAGGCAGCTACCTAGCCTTTGAGCTCTCTACAAGCGATGACGGCTGGTCGTGGCAGGCGGTGCAGTTCAGGCAGAGTGGCTTTGCAATGTTTGGCTCAAGCATGGTGGGGTCAGCAGGGTCAGTAGTGAGGCAGGAAGGGTTGTTAGGAAAGGTCAGGGGTGTGTATGAGCCGCGACTGCAGGGGCTGCTGGCTGCTGCTGGCAGCGGCAGCTTGGAGGACAACTCGTGGCTGCTAGGGCTGGCAGACAAGGTCTTGGAGGTGGGCGGCAGCAGACGCAGCAACCAATTTAGTATCTGTTGCAGCTCAGGACAGCAGTTGCCTGCAGGCTCTGCATTGACTGTGCGGCTGCGGCAAGGCGCTGTTGTATCACATAAATTGCAGCGACTTGCAACAATGCTCACAGCCATGAGAGCCAAGCTAGTTGGGCATCACTGGCGCTGAGCATACAACTGAAGTTGCCTAACCTTGCTGCTGCTGCTGCAGGGAAGTCCTGACCTAAGCCCACACCTCGTGCAGCCAGTGCAGCCCCACTCCTGGGCGAAGATCGACCTAGTGCGCTACACGCCCACCAGCCTACCCGCCATGCGAGGCGCCAGCGTGCCTGGCGGTTGGGTGGCGCAGCATGTGGCTGAAGTGCTGCCTGTGATGCCACGTGGGGACGCGGACTGGAAGGAGACGCTGCTGCAGCTGGGCATGGCCTCGTCTGCTGCTGCTGCACCCAGGTGAGCGGCTGTGGCAGTACTTGAGTGGGGCGTACGCCCTGTAGCTTTGCGCTAAAGCTCATGTGAGTTTACGGTTTGCCTCAACTAGGCGGTAGCAGTATGCAGATGGGCGTGAGTTGCTTATGTTGCACAGGTGCACTGCGCAGAAGATTGCAAGATACTAACAGTGTTCACGCTCCTGGTACAGCAGTAGCTGCTGCATTACTGGAGGGGTTGACTGCCGCAGGGTGAGTTGCACAGGTGCACCAACGCAGGCGATACTACAAGAACACTGCTGCACAGAATGGGCACTCGCCATAAAACATGAACGATTCCGTGCTGTGCACTGTTTGCTGTGTGGGGATATCTGCCATGCTGTTGCCACCAACGTACGCACCAAGCCATGCACCACATCGCGAGGCGCGTGATACTTACAGTGGTTATTCGTGCTGCTTGTCTGCTGCAGGTCTATCGTTGCAGACGTTGCTGCTCACGTGGCCTACCCTGGCTGGCTGCTGGCGGCTCTGCTGGCGGCTGTGGCGCTCAGGCACTGCCTGTTCTCTGGCGGACTAGTGTACAGCTTGCGTGCAGAAGGGCTGAACAAGGCAGCAGTATAGCGGTGTGCAGATCAGCGGTTCTTTGGGAGTATTGCGGGGGTGTTGTGCTGGCAATGTATTTTATCTGGTGTGGCCTGGTGGCTTTTGTTGGGCTGGCTGGTTGTCTGCATGACAGGTTTTTACCTATCATTCCTGGACGATGGTGGGACCCGATGTGCCTTTTTAGGTACTGATGTGCAGACGTGTCAAGCGAAGCCTGTGTGGTATGGGCAACTCTGTGGCAGCAAGGATACCTGCTGCTTTTGAAAAGTGGAACAGGGTGATGAAGGGTCTCATACAACCGCTGGGCAGTATTATAGCTGTGGATGAGTACAGGGCTTCAATCAAGCTCCAATAGAAGTTTTTAGGTAATATCTAACTTTTTCATTG
>CADDIJ020002115.1:0-76628 GCA_902809745.2 Tetradesmus lagerheimii | reverse complement strand
CTCTTTCAGCTCACATAGCATGAGAACCCGATAGCAAGCCACAAGATGCAACCAAAGTAAAACTCCAGAGGCATCTTGCAGCCCCTACCTCCCCATAAACCAACAAGTACATGCAGTGCAGCATGTGCGAAGTGCAGCCCGAAAAGCAGCAGGGTGCTCAAAGCACGGGGCACAAAACGCACAGGGGAAGGCAGGCATGGTCCAAACAGCAAGCGGGATGCACAATGGTGCTGCTTACCATAGGTGTTTGGCATGATTGCACCAAGGCACCGCTGTATACACCAGACTGCAGCAAGCAGGAGCACGCGGGACCGACAGGAGACATTGCATGCGGCATGCAAACTAAGGTGCTACTGCTTCTGCAACCCTCATGGCTGGCAAGCATAGCAGCACGCATTGCGACACACAGAGCTGAAAAATCAAGCACAGTGACACGCGACATGCAACATGGCCTTGCCAGAAAGTGGAAACCGGACAACTACGGACAGCACAGCATGTAAAAGCAGGAAGGTCAACCAGAGCGGGGCGCCAGTACAATGCGCAGCTGTGCTGGATCAGAACGCAAAAACGGGTGATAACGGGTGAAAAAGCGAGAGAGAGAGAGAGAGGTCTGTTACAGGGGTGGGCAAGCTATCGCCCTAGAGCGAGTCACTTGCCCCTCTTTCAGCTCACATATCATGAGAACCCTATAGCAAGCCACAAGATGCAACCAAAGTAAAACTCCAGAGGCATCTTGCAGCCCCTACCTCCCCATAAACCAACAAGTACATGCAGTGCAGCATGTGCGAAGTGCAGCCCGAAAAGCAGCAAGGTGCTCAAAGCACAGGGCACAAAACGCACAGGGGAAGGCAGGCATGGTCCAAACAGCAAGCGGGATGCACAATGGTGCTGCTTACCATGGGTGTTTGGCATGATTGCACCAAGGCACCGCTGTACACACCAGACTGCAGCAAGCAGGAGCACGCGGGACCGACAGGAGACAATCGAGAGAGAGAGAGGTCTTTTACAGGTGTGGGCAAGCTATCGCCCTAGAGCGAGTCACTTGCCCCTCTTTCAGCTCACATATCATGAGAACCCGATAGCAAGCCACAAGATGCAACCAAAGTAAAACTCCAGGGGCATCTTGCAGCCCCTACCTCCCCATAAACCAACAAGTACATGCAGTGCAGCATGTGCGAAGTGCAGCCCGAAAAGCAGCAGGGTGCTCAAAGCACAGGGCACAAAACGCACAGGGGAAGGCAGGCATGGTCCAAACAGCAAGCGGGATGCACAATGGTGCTGCATACCATAGGTGTTTGGCATGATTGCACCAAGGCACCGCTGTACACACCAGACTGCAGCAAGCAGGAGCACGCGGGACCGACAGGAGACATTGCATGCGGCATGCAAACTAAGGTGCTACTGCTTCTGCACCCCTCATGGCTGGCAAGCATAGCAGCACGCATTGCGACACACAGAGCTGAAAAATCAAGCACAGTGACACACGACATGCAACATGGCCTTGCCAGAAAGTGGAAACCGGACAACTACGGACAGCACAGCATGTAAAGCAGGAAGGTCAACCAGAGCGGGGCGCCAGTACAATGCGCAGCTGTGCTGGATCAGAACGCAAAAACGGGTGATCTCCAGGCACCGCAACACGCCAATGAGCCGGCGCAGCCTCCATTGCCACAAAATCAGCAAGCGAGAGAGAGAGGTCTGTTACAGGGGTGGGCAAGCTATCGCCCTAGAGCGAGTCACTTGCCCCTCTTTCAGCTCACATATCATGAGAACCCGATAGCAAGCCACAAGATGCAACCAAAGTAAAACCCAGAGGCATCTTGCAGCCCCTACCTCCCCATAAACCAACAAGTACATGCAGTGCAGCATGTGCGAAGTGCAGCCCGAAAAGCAGCAGGGTGCTCAAAGCACAGGGCACAAAACGCACAGGGGAAGGCAGGCATGGTCCAAACAGCAAGCGGGATGCATAATGGTGCTGCTTACCATAGGTGTTTGGCATGATTGCACCAAGGCACCGCTGTACACACCAGACTGCAGCAAGCAGGAGCACGCGGGACCGACAGGAGACATTGCATGCGGCATGCAAACTAAGGTGCTACTGTTTCTGCAACCCTCATGGCTGGCAAGCATAGCAGCACGCATTGCGACACACAGAGCTGAAAAATCAAGCACAGTGACACACGACATGCAACATGGCCTTGCCAGAAAGTGGAAACCGGACAACTACGGACAGCACAGCATGTAAAAGCAGGAAGGTCAACCAGAGCGGGGCGCCAGTACAAGAAGAAGAGGGGTTACAGGGTGCCAGTACAACGTGTCTGCCAGAGTTCAACTCGACAGTATAGATAGTATCTACGACATCACCAGCAGCGCACGTCCGGCGGGACGTTAAACACGTGGCGCAGTGGTGATGACGGACAAACAGTGGCCGAAAGGTTGCAGGTTCGATTCTGAGCCTAAGCAGTATGTCCCTGGACTCAGGGATACAGTCGGCGAAAGCCGAAGGAAGGATGCTGCTAATGTCCTCGCGACTCTCCGCAGGACTCCGTCGATTGCTGGCTATATACACACCGGCCCTGCTAGGTATGCAGTCCACCGTATCGGGTGATTCCCACATGCTGCCTAGTAAGGGGTGTAAGGGTCTGGGTGGTCTACCTTACACCGAAAATAGAGAGAATGATCAGTCTGCTTTCCGCCTCCCCAGTGGGTGAGGCGCGGTTGCCGATGCCGAAAGGTATGGCTTACAAGGATTGATTATTATTATCACCAGCAGCGCAGTAATCTGCATAATTTCAGCTTTGCGGCGGGGCTGGGTGGAATGGGCAGAAGCCATACTATGGCCACGGTGGCCCTGCTGTGGGTGTGATGCATGAACAACAGACCAGTTTTCGTCCCATGATACAAGCGTTGTGAGGTAGGGGGGGTACTATAGTAGGACTATAAGCTGTTTCGGCGTGCACGTGAGGTGTCACAGCAACACACACCCTGTGCGGTCACCACTTATCCTGAGTGGTTGGTGAGTCACTCACAATGCAGACTTGTTTGGACTTTCTTTTGTCAGTCACACAATGTTACAGGGCTTGAACTGGGTACACTTCGTGACAGTTCTAGCAGCATTGCTGCCAACCAACATCGTGACGATGTTCTGCACAGATATGCCCATCTAGAGGCAGCCTCTGGGAGGTCGCTGCACAGTGCAGCACAGCCCTCAGAGGCAAGGCAACATGCATAGGTACACATATGCTGGGCCTGAGATTGTCATCATGACATGGCATGTGCCTCCAGATTCGAAGGACCCACCTAATTTGGAACAAGCACCAGCAATGTAGGTCTTGAAATCATGCAGCTGGCAGCGCAACATATCCAGCTGTAACGGTCAACAACGGATCCATCCGATCCGATTGAATGAACAAAGCCCAGGGCAGGCACAACCAGATGCTGGCACAACAACGTCCTCTGCACAATAGTATGCAGCTGCAAACAGTGCATGTCATGCATTCATTGTAGTACTGCTGCACTGCAGCACTGCAGGGCCTCTACTGTGCTGTGTACCTTTTGCAAACAGATCCAGAACCCCTGAATCTGCTTGTGCAGCAACAAGCTGGTCAGGCAGCGCTGCATACTTCTGCGAACCTGGTAGACAAACCAATCCGGCACATCTGACAGATCCAGTAGGCAAACCAATCTTACTGCCCCATTGTACACAGCCACCGACACGGCGCTGATGTAGCCAACAACCACCAACCACCAACTGGTCAAAATCTTTCCTGGCAAATGCCCCGAAAGATGCAAACACAGCAGGAAGAATCGCTGAAGATGGCTGTCGTCCCAGCTTGGGACAGTATTGGATACAGTCGCATGCTGTTCATGCATAATATAACCTGTACTGCTGCCATAATGTCTGGTCAAACTGCAGACAAACTCAACCACCAACGGAGCTTATAAGCTGCCTGATCAGTCAGCTTCGCACAAGCACACTGCAGTATGCTTGTGCCAATGCGGCAATATGCATGCACACAGGCTGATTGCCGCTTCCCAGTCCAACGTTTTATGCCTGTAATGAGTCACGGTTCCTGCATACACGCTGCACAACCAACGTGGCTGGCAGCAACACTTGTGGCCCATGACAGCACTGTGTTGCCTTCATATCTGAAGGACTACATAGTACTCATATGGCTGCACTGATTTGCCTATATTATATAAGAAGGACTACATAGTCCTCATATAGCTGCACCCTTCTCAGGTTGATGCCGCCATGCTCTGGTTCACCTCCCAGCGGCTGTGCCACA
Organism: Tetradesmus lagerheimii; assembly: GCA_902809745.2. NCBI lineage: Eukaryota > Viridiplantae > Chlorophyta > Chlorophyceae > Sphaeropleales > Scenedesmaceae > Tetradesmus > Tetradesmus lagerheimii. The sequence continues at coordinate 72,339 of CADDIJ020002115.1, read as the reverse complement.
GTCATGCTGACTACACAAGCACGCATGCACAATGCTGACCCCGCGATACGCACATTATAGCATCAACATCTCTTTTGATTGACTGGGAGAGGGCTTGCACGCCTACACACAGCCTTCACCGCACACTATGCTGCTTTCTTCTCCGCCAGAATGTTGTGACGAAAACATGTTGTCACCCAACCCACAACCCTGCGCTAGATGCCCCACAGCGCAGCTGCACAGCCCGCAATCACCTGCAACAGATGTTTTGCAGAATGGCACACACTCCCAGATTGCCAACTATTGGTTGCGCTGAGCGCAGCTGTACGAACGCACACCAATGTATCAACCCTTAGCAAAGTTTGTGCTCATTTGGGCTGGTTGCAGCCTATGCACAGACCACCGCTTTCCCTCGATGACGCGTATTGTAAGCAGTGCCAAGCCGCAATAGGTGCAGAGTCGACACAAAGATGCTGCAGGGCACTAAACCATGCTCCTGCAGCCTACACAGCTGCAGTAGCACTTTCCTGCCTGACGGCGTGGGCATGCGGCATGCACACTGAATCTGATGCAGCAGCTACATGGCGCACGGTGACACATACATTGTGAGGTGCTCGAAAATGATATAACCATGTTCTTCCACCACATTCGTCAACGCTGCTGCACTGCAATACGAGCACAGCTGATGCAATGCAATGTGCAAATCTACACTGGCCTGCAGGCCTTGTATTCTGGCATTGCTACAGAAGGTATGCACCTCCAATTGCCACCTGCAACCATCCCCGGCACCCTGCAATGCTCGTCTGATTGACAGAAGCAACCACCATCCACACCACAGCCCGGATACGTAGAATAACTGCCATTTTGTAGAACTGTATTGACCAAGGGAGATGCAAAGAGCCACAAAGGATCGTGTTGCTTGGCGGCTGCAGTCCATTTGTTCCACTGTGGGTAGCGATCTGCGATGGGGCACTTGCTGTAGGTGAAGGTGCGGCCGTGGTTCTTGCCAAAGTGAGGTCGGCCGCGGTACCTGGAAGCAGCAGCAGCAGGGTGGCAGGGGTGCAGCGAGTGTGGAAAGCAACAGCACCATAGCAAGCACAGCAAGCAGCGGGTGAGTATGTCTCAGGTGGCAAGTGGTGTTTTTAGGCAGGCAAAGGATGTAGCTAGGCGATTGCAGCACGCAAGTACAGTTCACCACACCAGGCATGTGCAGCTGGCAATTCAATGCGACTTGCTGTTGGGAGAAGCAGCTTCAGGATCCAATGCGTGTCAGCACAACAGGCAGCCCAGGAACAATACAACAGTGCAGCTCATGCCTTACTCTGCAATGCCACGTCAGCACAGCAGAGCACACACCCCACCTGCACAGTGTCAGCTGCTCTAGTATGTCCAGCACGTGCCCATTCTTCAGAGGTGCTACGCCGTGCTGCCTGTTCTTGAACAGCGACAGCTGCACGTGCACGGGCTGCTTGTAGGGGGCTGAGTTGAGGCCCATGTAGTCATCCGTTGGGTTGCCAAAGCGCAGCCTGAGGGCAGCAGCAGCAGCGGGCACACCAGTCAGTGCATGATTTCAACCATTTATTGTGGTGTGGCGGCACGCATGCATTGCTCCTCAACCTGTCAAAGCTTGGCCTGTGTGCAGCAGCAGTCAGCACACCAGTTAGTGCATGCCCCATGTGCCTCCACCGTTCATTGGGTTGTGGCGGCACGCATGCATTGCTCCTCAACCTGTCAAAGCTTGGCCTGTGTGCAGCAGCAGTCAGCACACCAGTTAGTGCATGCCCCATGTGCCTCCACCGTTCATTGGGTTGTGGCGGCACGCATGCATTGCTCCTCAACCTGTCAAAGCTTGGCCTGTGTGCAGCAGCAGTCAGCACACCAGTTAGTGCATGCCCCATGTGCCTCCACCGTTCATTGGGTTGTGGCGGCACGCATGCATTGCTCCTCAACCTGTCACAATCAGCTTGACTCCTGCAGCAAACTTCCCAAGGCACAACGGCAGCCACTGGCGGCTTGACACTGCACTGCACTGCAGTTTCTGACTCGCACGTCACTATGAGAACAGACAGCCGCCACATGCCTCACTGTTCGGCCTGACACTGCAGTTGTGTGCTTACACGCAAAGGTTGTTACAGCAAATAACAGCCACCATTACATGCTCACCAGAAGTATCCAGGAGGCAAGCAGTCTCTTTTGTTGTTGTGTAGCAGCGCATTGAACAAGCCAGTCCCCGCGCTGCGCACATCCTTTTCTATGATTTTCTTCACGTCCGCAATCCAGTCTTCGAGCTTCGACTGATCAATAGTGAAGTGGATGTCACCGACACCGATGTGCCCCACTGTTGTGAAGGAGCAGGAATCGCCAGGGCCGCCATGGCATGCGCTTGACAGGATGCTGTTGGCTTCTGCTAGGCCGTACTCTACGCCTTTCTTCGTCTTGTTGTCCACAGCCTGTATCAGGACACACACAGCACACAGAGTGCGAGTGCTGAAATTTAAGGCATGCATGAGAGTCTGGCGTTGCACAGATGCAGTTTAGGCCACCGTGACAAGTTGATGACATCATGCTGTTGGCATATGCCAGGGTATGTTCTACACCTGTCTCTGTCACCCTGGCCACCGCCTGCAACAGTACGCTGCATACCGCACACCTGCCGCATGGTTTGCAATGCTCTGGTCAGAGCTCTGGTCATGACCCAGCAAGCATGCACATGTACAGAGTGCATCCTGCTGCAACTCGTTCAGGCAGACTTCTGCAAAGAGCCACAAGGTTTAGGCAGCAGCGCCATGCAACCAGCTTATAATAACAATCTCACCCAAAAGATGTCAAGGGATGACATCGGCACAGCCATCTGACACATCGCTGAGTTCAGGAGCTGGTTCACACTATGAACATCATTCTGCCAGTCTCTCAGTGCTTGGCTGAGCATCAGGGCGTCACTTTCCGGCCGGTCAACTTGGTAAATTGTTGCGTTGACCGGGTCCGGCAGTGTGCTGGGAGTCAGCATGTGTGCGGTGTACTTTCCTAGATCCGGCCTCCATGTTACTATAATGTGTGGTGACGTCTGCGGATAAAGAGAAGCACGGACAGGCGACATGACAATGCGTCGGGGCATGACATATGGCATGTTTTGCACTTGTATTGTTGCAGAGCATCAGAGTGCAGCGTGTGAGACAGGTGCTGTTGCGCTGCTGCCGTCACTGCTGCAGCTGCTGTGGCTCCTGTCTCTGCCACTCCACCGCTCTGCTGATGTTGCTGCTGGTGCTGGTGCTGCTGCTGCTGCCACTCCCCTCACCTTCTGCATGTCTTCAATATCATCCATCAGCTTTGTGTCTGCCACATGTGCACGCGTCCTCACAAGAACCTTCCCAGCCTCCTTCAGCTGCAGTGTCACTTGCGTCACTACACCGGTGACACCCAGGCCTCCGCAGATCGCCTTTCCTTCCGGTGAACTTCTCTCACTAGTGTGAACTTCCCCTTTTCCATTTACCCACTGGATGTTAGTGACAATGTCACACAGCGCACTAGGGCTGCCTGCAGTGCCGGTGCCTGTTGCTGCTGTTGCGATTATACCTCCGAGTGTGAGGCCTCCATAGTTTGGCACTGCCATTGTGGGCACTGCTAGACCTTGCTGTTTTGCTGCTTCAATCATACCACTCACAGTCATGCCTGCAGGCAGGACAACACAAGTTGTGCCTCTTGAAAGGTGGCGCGCTGACAGCATTGTGACAACAGATTTACGCATGAAACAGCCGGCAACTGCTGCAGTGACAGTCAAGCTTGACAGCAGCTGAGTCAGATATCAGCAAACCATGCCGCTTTCTGTTACTATCAGAAGTAGTATCGCACCTGCAGCAATGCCAGCATGAGCAGCAGCCCCAACGTGCGGCAGGCAGACACCAGGTATCCACTGCAGACAGAGCCAGCTAATCACAGACAGCATCTGCGTTCCAAACAGTCAACATGCGCAGGCAATGCACATTTGTGTCACGCAAGCAGCTGCTGCAGCTCACCAGCCTGCACTGTGATGGTCTTAGCTGCCTTGTCAGCTGCCACCAGCTTGTCCATGCCTTGCATGAGGATGTCAACCGTAATGGCTGTGGCTTTATCCGCAGGCAGGTCATGCTGAGCAGCTGTGGCAGCTGCACACGGGAAACTGGCTGTACTGTGGTAGAGCCTGCACAGTACCAATAACACAGGCAGAGCTGTGTTGCAGGGATTCTGCGCTGCTCAACAACCCTGACATCTGAATGCAGCACAGTCGTTGGTATTGCACACGTGCCACTGCACTGTTCTATTGCGCTTGTTGTATATGCTGGTGTGAGGTATTGTATCCTTGCTGGTCAAACTGTTGGTTCACTGTCAGCAATCTCCAGCAGCAGCAGTTCTGTTCACAGCTGAGGAAGCGCGGCTCACTTGTGTGTAGCCCTGATGTGCACCGGCTGCTTTGCTGCTGCCTTTGCGTACAACTTTATGGCCTCTGCCAGCTGCTCTGTGCTTGTTGGGGCCAGCACATCTGTTGCATGGCAGACTGCACCATACGCGCTGCTGACTGTGTTGCCTGTCACCTGCAAGTGATAGAACATTGTACATTTACATTCGGCCGGATTACCCAAGCCGGCGCTGTGACAGGTTGAACAGCACAAATCGTCACCCACAATTGCACTAAAAGGTATGCTACAAAGCATCTCTGCAGGGCAATCTGACACCGATGATGTGCGATGATGCACAGCAACCCGTTGGCTGGTGTGTCTGCCCAGAGAATGCGAGAGCACCGCAGCTTACCTTGACGACATTGCATTGTAAGCAATCCAAGAGCATGACTGCTGTTACCAGCCACGCTCTACCCGAGTGAGCCATCTTGCATCCCATGCCTGTCAACCAAGACACAGAAGGTCACGACTCCCTGCTGGGCAACCTGCACGGTCTGTCAGTTCCTTGATCATCATCTTTGATCTGTTGTCTATCATGCTGATCAGTACGGCTTTTCATGATCGCGTGGCATGAAGACGCACCTGTGCTTCAAAAGTGATGCGATGGGTGTGAAGCATCAGAGCGCCAGTGCCCCAGCGTCTAGCTGTAGTAAAGCATCTTATGATACATTTTGTATTACTGATATGCGATAGCCTTCTTTAGAACGGCGTCGCGAGTGCAAAGGCTGGAAGCGCTGGATTCAGGTTGGGCGTGTGATTGTGTCCACAGGATGACACAAAAGCCACAAGCTGAATCCGTATATAGCAATATCACGTTTCCACTAGTACTGGTCACGCCTTGCGCCCCTCGTGTGCCACATGAGGTTCGAGGTGTCAAGCTGCGTGTCACATCCTGCTGTGAACTGTGACCATGATCAATCCTTTCGAAGCGCCATAAAATGTGAAGCAATCCTTTTCAAGCAGATCTGTCGGCCCAAGCGACAATGACCTGGCTGAGCTAGTCGCGACGCGCCAAACACTCATTCTCGCGGCAAACACAATCACAGCTGCAGCAGATGATAAGTTGCCCATGAGCAGCGGATCCATGCACCCAAATGCAGGCAAAAGCAAGTTGAGCATCCGACCACTCGCTGTGCTGCTGCCTGCCCATGGCACCATGCCTCTGCTGCTGAGCTAAGAATGCTGACCAAAGCACGCAGCAGTCGCCAGGCCCCACAATGTCCGTGGGTGAAGCAACGGCTGGATCAGGTGTTTTTTTCAACACCTGATCGACACCAGCAAGCTGACCACTATCGCATGCATTTGTGCAAGCAACATGCACGTGCCACGGTGGTTGCCACTTGAACTCATGCGATCGTGCAGCCAGTCAACCCCTTGATGCCAGCACCAGCGCTAGCAACAGACGCAAGCACAAAGCTGATAGGCGCATGTGCAGTGCGTGCCAACTACTCCACGCTACACCGCAGACAGCCAGCACCAGCTGTCGTATTTTATGCGATTGCGCAGCAGCCTAGGCGCGGCTCACTCTTCTGAAAGCACGGCAGAAGCGCCTGCTCTTGTCAAGTAGCATACCACAGCCATGTACAAAACGCCATGTACAGAAAACACTAGCTCTGCCGATTAGCTGCTGCCGTTGACTGCAGCAATGCCAATGGCACACGCAACAACCGGCCAATCATTGGCCAGGCTGGATCTGCCAGGTGGGAGCCAGGTGTACCAACAATCACTAAAAAACGGAAGGAAGCAGCTGCTGACAGCCCTGAGCGCATCTGACGTGCTGGAACCAGCAGTGCGCGATACGCTGTCACAGCGATCAATGTCCTGCACCACACAGTGCCCTGCGTCACACTGCACAATGCAACTTCTGGACAGAAGATACTGCAATACGTGCTCTTTGTTACCCCACCCCCGCCCCACTCATCCCCTGCATTCCCTCATATGTCTTCCCCTCACCGTGTCAGCTAAACTTCCAACCACACCCTCTTGACGATAGCAATGCCACGCTGTGCACTGCCACACTGCTGCAAGGTCACCAGCACAATCACATCCTGAGCAGTGCAGACACTGCTGCAGCATGTGGCACCCAAAAACACTGCGTTGCTAGCTCAACATGAGACCCTTGCCATATGCATGCAATGCTCAACACGCCAGAACCACAACCCACTGCCTGCAATATCCCTTGAAGCCAAACCCCAACCCCAAACCTCGACACCATGCCGCAGCATGCTCTGCACGCGTTCCACACAAGCGGCAAGCTGCATCCTGCTCTTTTTTGCTCTATTGTCAAAGGGGCTGCTGCTAAACCGTCAAACGCCAGCGTCGCAGGGTCTATACAGCCTGCAGCAGTAAGCTGCGTATCTGCTCCTTCTGGCTGCTGTTGAGTTGGCGTGGGAAGGCCACGTCAAACTTGATGACAAGGTTGCCTCTGCTGCCTGGCTGCTTGCTGATGGGCATGCCCTCACCCCTGGACAAACACGCAGCAGCAGCAACAACAGGAGGTCACAGCAGCAATGAAGTAAACAGAAGAAGTAAACAGAAGAAGTAAACAGAAGGAAAAGCATCAAGGCCAGCACGCGCTGCAAGGAACACTCGCAAGATTAGCTCTAGAGGCAGCTGCAAATAATGCATCCAGCACATGTGTGCAGTGCAGTACACCAGCGAACATCTGCAGTTATCGCTCGCACTGCTTAGGCGAATTGTGACCACACGCAACCGTACCACTTGCTCACCTAATGGTTTTGCTGCTGTGTGGAGTGATAACGTAATCTTCTGTGCTGACGGTTAGCGTGCGGCCGTCCAACGTCTGCACTGCAAACTCTGTGCCGCAGAGTGCATCGCTGAGGCTGATACGCTTTGTCATCAGCAGGTTGTCGCCGTCGCGCTTGAAGCGCGCGTGTGGCTTTTCATCTATGATGAAGACCATGTCTGCTGCTATGTGGCCGGGCCGCTCATCACCTGCAGGGTGGAGTTGGTAGTGCGCAAGCAGCGGGGAAGCAGTGTCGTGAACACACAAGTCGCAGACAAATTGAACTACATGCAGGATGCTTATTGGACCCAAACTGCAGCACATCTCTAGTCTGATGCTGGCTACCAAGCCAACTCTGCTGCATGTGGCCCAGAAATGTATGCACAATATAAACGTTCTGCCTGAAGGTCATCTCTGTGCCTTTCATCCAAGCCGGCTTCACATTCAAAACAACAGATGCAATAAGTAACATACTGAACTGAAGCAAGCACTGCACGACCAGCAAGCTGTTGCTGATGACCGTCTCACCTTTGTGCTGGAAGGTCAGCTTGGTGCCCTTCTTCCACCCCGGCTTCACAGCCAGCTCCAAAATCTCCTCCTCACTCCGCGTCGCCCGCCCGCTGCCGTCAAAGATCGTCCGCGTGATCTTCATCTTGCGTGTGCTGCCGGTGTACAGCTCCTCAAGCGTACAGCCCAACTGCCGAGTGATCGGCTTGTCTTTGACAGGCCCTTGGTGCATTCCCCCCATTGGCCCGCCACCCATGCCCGGCATCCCTCCCATACCTCCCATTCCCCCAAAAGGGTGGCCTCCCCCCATTCCCCCCATACCACCAAACGGCCCACCCCCCATACCACCCATGCCGCCAAACAGGCCTGCAAAGGGATCGCCACCACCCATGCCGCCACCCCCGAAGAACTGCAAAACATAGAAGGAAAAGAGCAGGTGGCAGCGTTGCACAGCAGCTAAGAGGAGGGTGGCAGCGCGTCGTTGAATTCAATGTGCTGCTATGTGCTGCAGTTGTTACAGCTACTAGCCCAGTTCGACAGCGCTACACACCCTGCACATGATCTGCCTCTGCTGTTGGTCAACCAGACGCTGCTGGTACTGCTGCTGCTGCTGCTGCCACTTACGTCTCTGAAGACGTCGTCCGCATTCCTGAAGTTGAAGCCGTGCCCGCCTGCGCCGGCCGGGCCCCCTGGCCCACCGCCTTGCTTCAGACCCTCTTCGCCATATGTGTCATACACCTGGCGCTTCTCAGGATCTGACAGCACCTGTCACAAAACAAAACACCAGTGGGCAACATAACAGTTAAAAACCAAAACATGACACACGTGTGCTATGAGATTTGCATGATAAGCATTGAGGAGTACAGGTGCTTGCAAACCAAAAAAGCACATGACCAGACGCAGCAGTGCTTGCAGGGCGCCTTGCAAGAGCAGCAGCTGCTGAAGAGAGATTATAGCATGCCAGGCTGTTCCAAAGCCGACAACAGACTCTTTCAACACATGCTGGCATTCAAGTACAGCCTGGCTGTACAGTGAGGCATAATGAAGAAGGCTGCCACGTGTCTCTGCGTTTGCGAGCTGCAGCGCGTGCATGGCAAATCTCTTGATGCTGCGCACCTCGTACGCTTCTGATATGTCCTTGAACTTTGTTTCTGCTGCTGCACGGTTGTCTGGGTTCTTGTCCTGCACAACACGGCATCGCAGCAGCATTGGCATGCTTACTGAGTGCTAGCTGATGTCGCAATCAGACTAGGGAGCCGCTAGTCAGGTAAGACAGGGTCTCGAACGTGTCACACTTGACTGCAGAGTGGCCGTGGCGCTGATGCTGGCCAAAACAAAGCTGAGATGAACATGAAGCACTGTTTGGACATGCCTTGATGCGCTATCATGCATGCAGCCTGCAGGGGCAACTGCTGGCATCCATGCAAGCCAGTACAGTACCATGAAGGCTGACGGAATGGCAGCCAGCTGTGAACTACTGGCTCACCGGGTGCCACTTCATGGCCAATTTGCGATACGCTGCAAGCAGAAGTGCACAGCAGCACGATAGCTTAGGTGCTGTTGTTGGAGAGCTGCTGGCGCGCACTGGATGCAGGCAGCTGACTGCAGTGGACATCACGACTTGCTTGCATCACTGCATGCATGCACAGCGCCAGGCTGTGGCGCACCTTTCTTCAACTCCGCCTCATCAGCGCCTTTGGCGACCCCAAGGATACTGTAGTAATCCTTGCCCATCCTGCCAGCAGCTGCTGCTGCTCTGCTACTCTAACTGCAGGCTGCTACCGCCTCTCCAGCAGTAGGCTACCTGCTGCTTGCTGCCCTTTCCTGTCTAGGCTGCGACTTAACGAGTTTGCCGGCTGCAAGTGATCTTAGCTGACCGTCTAATAAGCGTCGCCGCAGCTGAATGTGCTAGCTAGCAGTGGCTGGTGCGTACTGCATGTGAGCTCAGGTGTGCTGGGACCTGAACAAAATGCACGCAAGGTGCACGCGAAGAATCGATCTAGGAATAATACGAAATTCAATATCGTTTCAGCAATTACAGGCCGCTCAACTGCTGTGACTGGCTGTGCTACAGAAGCTCCAGAAGCGTCTTTGAGCTGCAACGTACGATCAGCTTGCGCTGCAGTGTCAAGCAATCGAATAAAAACAAATCCAGTACTTTCCCATGGCATGCCGTAGAAAGTGGACGAGTTGTAAGTTCCAATGAGTAAGAGCGAAGGGTTCTGCTGTGTCTGTATGAGCAACACTCCAGGCTGCCCAAGTTGGGCGCTCTCGCTGCTCTCCTACTATTTACATACACCAAACCTTTGTTTGCCACGTCAGTCAACGCAAAAAGTAGCCAGCAGCCACGGCAAACGTCGATGCTGCCCCTTTTTGGGAGGGCCAGCTCTCTGGCTGGCCTTGCAGCAAAATGATGTTCAAGACTGTACTGTTCGTCTGAAACCCATTGCCATGTCTGCACTCATCACCAGCGCCCCATCACTGCCTTCCAGCAGTTCCTGTGTAGAGGACAGCTCGGGCAGGGTTAAGCTTAGGCTTTGCTTCAATGGCAGATTTGAGCAGGTGCGACCAGCGTCAAGGGCTAAAGATGCAGGTGTAGGCCGTCGGCTGTGTGCAGTAGCAATCAGCCAGGCAGGCTCACGAAGGCTTTGGACGGTCAGCAAGCGCTCGCATAGATCCAGATACGCGTTATTTACAATGTGTAGACCCTGCTTGGCTATGGGGTGCCTGTTGCACGCGTTGTCACCCACGCCCCGTCTCTGCACCGACCAGGCATCATCAACGTTCAAGCACGCGCTGACCGTCCTTTTTCTTTGCATGAATTACCCCAACAGACCCCAAATCAGCAGGCCTGGAAGTTCGTGGGCGCTGAGTACTTCAACGAGAGCATTGGGTATGGAGTCAAGTATGCTGACTTCATGTTCAAGCTGTCTGAAAAGTTCAAGACTGCCGTCAGCGTGAAGTATGCTGCGCCTGGAGAGGATCTGGACCCGGAGACCCTCATTTCTGTGCAGGACGATGCAGATCTGCAGGTGAGTAGGTGCTGCTGCCCCCGCTGCTGTTGCAGATGCGCTCCATAGCCAGACCAGCATGGAGTGTGCATCGCTGCAGCACCAGCTTCAGCGGTATGGACCAGATGCGGGGCGCCTGCCATCGTCAATTGCAGCTGTCCTTGCAGGACACGCCGCAGCAGGCTGGAAGCCACATTTCTAGGTGTGCTGTGGCTCCACCACCGTGTGGCATACGAGCTGTGCAGGTCCACTGCTGCATTGTCCAGTTGCCCAACACGATAGCACCTGCTGTTTTGCTGCTTGCAGGAGCTGGTGGAGGACTACTTTGCTCACCTGGAACGACCAGGCACGCCATCCAAAACCTTCAGGATCAAGGTCTTTGTGTTTATGGCAGCAGAGGAGCCGCTGACACCAGATGAGATCATGGAGGGCCAGACTTTCTTCAGGTGAGGGCGTGCGCTGCCAGTTATTCAGCCAGCAGTACGGCATGCATTTGCAGCGCCTAGTTTGGAAGCAGCTGCTTTCTGTGCACACCAGCAGAGCCTCAGGGTGTGACCTGGCGTGACCTGGCGGCAAGCCTGTGTGACCTGGCGTGACCTGGCGGCATGCCTGTGTGACCTGGCGTGACCTGGCGGCACGCCTGTGTGACCTGGCGTGACCTGGTGTGACCTGGCGGCACGCCTGTGTGACCTGGCAGTGACAGTGCGCAGCAGGTCAGGGGATGCCGTGCATGTGCTACTGCTTGTCAGGTGCTGGGCTCTGCTCAATCGCTTGTTCCGCCTGGCTTGCTTGCTGGTGCTGCTGTGTGCACAGCGAGTCACACACTGCGCCTTCGCGCCTGCGCACATATCGTGGGCTGGACGGCCGCAGCAGCTGGGGCAGCACACTGAGCTCAACAGGCACCCCATGCACACGCCAGCAGGACATGTCGACAGGCGACTGGCTCAGCAGCATGTGAGTAGCTTGTTGCTGCAATGGCACGCACTGGTGGGCGCAGAACCCCACTAGCAGCATACGTAGCCAGCTCATCGTGCACCTTCTGCATGGCTGCAACCATTGACCTTTCAGGCTCGCCGTCACGCTGTGCTCATAAATGATCCGTCCTCTGCTCTTGCGTGCCTGCGCAAAACCGTGGTTGCTGCCTTGTGATGCAGTGTTGGGCAGGTGCCTGGGCTGGCCGCGCAGGACATCAGCGAGCTGGAGCACATGGTGGCCACTGCAGGAATGTCTGGCAGATCTGACAGCCAACGGCAGCGGCACCCCCCTATCGACTCAGCCATGGAGCGTGAGGCGCTGGACAGGATGCGCATGTCTGTCAGCTACACGCAGCCCCGCATGCCAGCTGAGCAGCATCACACGATGCCCGCCAGCAGGGGCTACGGCAGCAGCGATAGCGTGTCGCAGCTGCTGGAGGATGAGCACGAGGGCGGCGATGAGCAGGATGCTGAGAGCTTGCAGGACGCAGAGCAGATCGCAGAGGTGCTTGCAGCCATCGAGCAGCAGCAGGCAGTCGCATGGACACAGCATGCTGGCGGTTCGCGCGCGGCAGCTGCTGGCGCTGGCCGGGCAGCCGCTGTGGTAGATGCTGAGGCAGGCGCAGGCGATGATGGCTCTTCTTGGCAGCAGCCTTCTGAGGAGGCCAGTCTTCCGGCGGACCCATGGGACATGTCTGATGGTGAGTGAGGTGCCTGGAACTATGCGGCCATTGATGTGGATGCTTATGCGGCAAAGCTCTGCTATTTTCGTACAGTTTATACTGCAGCAGCGCATCGGATAGTTCACGCAAGCTGCAGCCTTGCTTGTCATTAGCCCCAGAGCTGTGGTGTTCTGCTATATGTTGCACTGTAGCAGCCCACTCACGTGCTTTTTTCCATGCATGTGCTTTTGCAGAAGCAGCACAGCAGCCTGGTGATGAGTCCCAGCTGCCAAGCTTGCCCAGCCACATCTCCACATTCGGCGATGATGGCAAAGACGAGCTGCAGCAGGAAGACAGCAGCGGCGAGGCAGACGCAGCTGCAGGAAGGCCCTCTCTGGAGCAGCGGCAGCGCAGCGTGCGGTTTGATGATGAGGGTGCTGGCGCTGCTGTGCTGGACGCCATCACAGCAGCGTCGCAGCTGCCCAGTCACATCTCTGCATTTGGCGATGATCTGGGCAGCAATGAGCAGGGCGGGTGCGCTGCACTGGCTGGCAGCGATGAGCTGGAGCAGGAGGCACCAGCAAGTGAGTCTCATCAGATGCAACTGGCGAGCTAGTGCTTGCAGGCACACTTGCATACATGGTGGTCACGCTGTCGTGCTTAGTGTTGCGAATTGTTCATGCGACTCCTGTGCTTGTGCTTCAGCCGGCTTGTGCTTTAGCCGGTCCTCTGATCTCATTGCACTGGAAGGACAGGCAACCAAGCGTGTGGTCTGCTCACTGAGTTCGTGCTTGCTGCCTCTGCTGCTGCAGACGGAGCTGGGCAGCTGTCTGGCCGGCTGGCTGCCGGGTACGGCCGTCCCCGCACACAAGACTCCAGCTTCTCACTGGATAGGGAGCTGGGGGCAGCAGGGGAAGGCCAGAACAGCGCAGAGGCAGGCCGCTGCCAGCCTGACAGGCAGGACAGCGGCGACAGCCTGGCAAGCCTGCCTAAGCTGCAGCCAGTGCACCGCCTGGCCAAGCCTGATCTGCGCATTGTCACGAAGATCGGCGAAGGCGCGTTTGGCGAGGTGTCGGTGGCGAGCGCGCCGCTGTATGGCACTGTCGCTGTCAAGTGGCTGAAGGTGGGTGGTGGAGCAGGTGGCTGTTGGGAGTGCGTTGCAAAGGTGCTTTGTATGCTGCTTTGTGGCCGGTGTGCAGTTACGTTTCCGCTGTGCTTGTGGTACAGATGAATGCCCTTCCCATCCTCACTGTCTTTTCTTCTAGTGCATCTGCGCTCTGCTCACCCTTCATTTGCTGCTGTTCCGTCTGCCGCTGGCTGCACCTCATGACGTTCTCTGCAGAGCGAGCGCTTTGGCAAGCATTTTGCGTCGTTTGGCCGCGAGGCTGCGCTGCTGGCGGACCTGAACCACCCCAATGTGCTGCGCTTCTTTGGCGTGGTCACGGAGAGTGCTCAGGACAACACCGTGATCGGCATCATGACCGAGTACATCAGGGGTGGCTCCATGTCCAGCTTCCTCAGGTGAGTACGGCACCGCCTCGGCATCGCAATACGCCTGATGTATTGAAGGCAGATTGTGGTCGTTGTTCGTTGCTTGTGGTGGTGAGATTGGCACACAGCTGCGCATGTGCGTCTGACGACTGCTTGGGCGCATGGGAAGCACGTGAACCCTTCACATGTACAAGCACCCAACATAACATGCGCCTGTCCGCCCTGCCTGCATGTCTCGATAACAATTGCAGGATGAGCCGCAGCCTGCTGCCGCTGCGCACGCGCTGCGAGCTCGCACTTGCAGCATCCAACGGCTTGGCGTACCTGCACGAGCTGCGCATTGTGCACTTTGACCTCAAGCCAGACAACCTGCTGCTCGACGCACCGCCCGCCGTGGTGCGTGCAGCAGCAGGCGCTGACTTGGAAGAGCCAGTCGTTGGCATCCGCATCAGCAGCGCTGCTGCTGGCGCTGCAGGCGCAGGCGCTGTGACAGCGCCAGCACATGGTGCCGCGCTTGGCGCAGCGGATGCAGATGGCAGCAGTCGCGGGGGCAGCGGTGCAGCTTCTGCAACAGGTGGCCGCAGCCCAACCGGCAGCAGCAGGGGCGGCCGCAGCAACCGGCGCAGCAGCGGGCCGCTGCTGCCCAGCAGCCTGGAATGCTGCGAGGTGCCTGTCGTCAAGGTTGCTGACTTTGGGCTGAGCAAGCACAAGCTGAACAGCACGTATGTCAGCAGCTGCAGGGACCTGCGTGGCACGCTGCCGTACATGGCGCCTGAGCTCGTGGCCGACCCTGAGCGCGTGTGTGAGAAGGCCGACGTGTGGAGCTTGGGCGTGGTCATGTGGGAGATGCTGACACGCGAGATCCCCTTCCAGGTGTGTATGACAGGCAGGGACTGTGCGGGCGCTTGTATGCCTTGTATACTAGCGAATGTTCCAGTGCTGTCTGGCTTTGCAGCGCCCTGATTGTGCAGCTGTGCACGCGTATGGCTTACTGATATGCCTCCTTATCTGTGCTGCCTGTGTGCGCTACAGGAGCTTGCGCCTCAACAGATCCTGATGGGCCTCATGTGCGGCAACCTGCACCTGGACATCCCGGAGTGGTGTGAGCCGGAGTGGCGCGGCCTGCTGGAGGCCTGCCTGGAGCCAAACCCCAGCGCACGGCCCAGCATGCGCGAGCTTGCGCGGCAGCTGGAGGCCATCCGCGATCAGCAGCTGGCGCACGAGCAGCAGCAGCAGCATGCGCAGCGGGCGCAACAGAAGCAGGCGCAGCAGCCGCAGCAGGTTGTGCAAGATGTGCAAGAGCAGGAGGTGCGGGCGGCACAGCATGATGCGTTGCATGTACCGCAGCAGCAAGAGCCGCTGCTGCAGCAGCAGGCACACCGGTACCTGCCGCCGCCGTCACTGCCGCAGCCGCCGCAGCAGGTGCTGCCGTTGGCAGAGCCTGCGCCTGCGCCTGCGCCAGCACCTGTGATGCTGCTGCAGCGGCAGCAGCACCAGCAGCAGCAGCTGCAGCACCTGGCAGTGCTTGATTCCACAGTCAAACTGCAGCAGGTGGCCCAGGACAGCCTGCAGCAGCAGCTGGCTGAGCAGAGCGGCAGGATGCTGTGGTTGGAGAACAGCCTGATGCAGCATCAGGCGTGGATGCAGCAGGCGCTGCATCAGCAGCAGCCGCCACATGCGGCGATGCACGTGCAGCATCCGCACTCTGTTGACATTGCAGCAGCTGCAGCGGCGGCGGCAGCCGCTCAGCATGCCGCAGCTGCTGTTGTGCCTGCAGCTGCGGTGCCTGTGGGGCAAGTGCAGCTGCCGTTTGTGCTGCCGTCTGCGCAGGTGGCATTAGAGCAGCAAGCAGCCTGTGCGCTGCCTTCGGGGCCTGGGGTACCCCATACAGCCCAACGATTTGTATCTTGAAGCTTCCACACTGGCGTCAGCAGTGTGCAGCATGCGGCCAGCTTGTAGCGTACGGCTGCTGCTGCTTTCCACTGCAGTGGTTCGTCGAGCTGGAGTGTGGGCAGCCTGGTGGAGCTGCACACCAGCCCAGGCTGTTTCGTCATTGCACACGCACGTAGGGTGAGAGAATGCTGCGCCTCGGTGTGTGGAAGTCACGCACGGGCGCATGCGCGTGTACTGTACCTTGTTTGCTTGTTGCCTGGAGTGTGTATCGGTCCGTTTGTGGTAGTAGAGCTGTCGGCGTGTGTTTGGAGCCCAGCAGTGAGCTGCAGGCGGCTCTGCTTAGGCACTGGCGCCAGCTGCCAGGCTGGACGCTTGAGTGATGACGGCATGTAGCAATGCGAAACAGAACTCGTAGGTGTGCTTGCAATGGCTGGTGGCGACTGCTTCAGTATTTGTTAGCAGAGTTCGCAGAGATTACGCTATGCAGCGGCGCACTTGTGCTACGCTGTTAGCCGAGCTACGACTGCACTTGTCTTGCTTGACTTGCTGTTACAGCAGCAATTGTGCTTGTAAGGGCTGGTCCATGGCAAGCCATGCACTGCACCTGAAGAGGTGCTTTGAATACATGTACTTGCACAGCTGCTTGCATTGCTGCTCACTGTAGTCAAGCGGCTGTGTATGCGGGTGTGCAGGCACAATGTCTGGGCATGCGGTTGGCCACCTCGCTTATGGTTGCTGGCGGGCCACTGCATTGCTGCTCGCTGCCTGCTTGGCAACTGCCTTCACTTGGCTGCTGCTGCTGCTGGGTCATCGGCTGCAGCTGCTGCCATGCTGCTGTGTGCAAGTGCGACCGTGGTTCACTGTTTTGTTGGCTTGCACATGGCGGGTGTGTGGATGTGCGCGAATATGTATCTTTGGTTGGGCGTTTGGGAGATGTACAGTGCATGATGTTCTTGATAGCTTCTGTGTAGCGTGAGTGTGGCTGGGAGTAAATATATTCGGCTGGCGCACACGCAGCCCATTGTAGGCTTTGTGTGTGCCTCCACCAAAAAAATCAGGCAAAACTGCATTCGTTTTGTGGGGCAGGCACACATGAGTATGTTTCACCTCCTGCTGCATTGATGACACCAAAGCGCTGACAAAGAGACAGACCATTTCTTGACTTGGGGGCTGCGAGTGTGGAAGCTGCATGTGCGGTTCATGCAGCAGCATTCTTTTACTGACAGAGGCATTGTCGATTGGTATTCACAAGTACGGGTAGCAGTAGCACCTGATATGATTGATGTGCTTTGGCGTGGCTATGGAGAGGTTGCGGGGATGCTAGCTGGCCCCTGTGGGGCTGCTTTGTTGGGGATTCTGCAATAGCTGCTGCATGTGTTCTGCTTGGGGCTCAGCTGTGCTAAACGATTGCAGGCAAGGAGACTGTTGTGCTTGTTTACCAGAGCTTTTGCAGCTACGTCAAACCTGAGGTTCTGCAGTCAACAGTGCTGCAGTCCCTGACCGAACTAGTGGCCAGCTGTGACATGGGTGCTGCCTTTTCAATACATGCTCTGCAACAAGGAGTATGGCAACACAATAGTCTGGGTGGCGTGGACACCGTTTGCGCGTGATGATCATCATGGTTTGGGTAGAGTGGGGATGGGGCTGTTTGCGGGAGGCCTGTTTCGCCTGCGGCTATGCCTGCTTAGCTGCGATGCCTGTTAAATGCTGCGTTGGCGCAGCTGGCACCCCGGAATGCTGCACTGTTAGCGTCCGTGCTGTACTAGGAATGCTTCTGTGAAGGGATAACGTGGCTAATGCTGTACCACATGTGGCTTTGCAGGTAGCACCTGGCAGCCGTTTTTGAGAGTGCTGGCCCAGGTGCCGTTCATGTAGTTCGCACTATCTTCTTGCATGTAGTGCATTTAGTTTCAGTATCATTAGGATGCCACCGCATCCATACACACCCAAGACGCAACAGTCACCAAAAAACGATGTGCATGCAGATCACTCAGGTTTGCGGGTGTTGGTTCATGGACGGGCAGCAGCACTGGGCTGTGTTGGATATGCTTCGGTGACCACCTGCAACTCCGGGCGTGCTGTGCGTGGCGCTGCTTGCTAGTTTTGCGATGCCAGGCTTGATCTTAAGTCGCGTTTGTGGCTGCTGTGCATGTTGGGCGTCCAGTGGTTGCGGTTGCAGCCTGCAGCTCAGTGTTTTTTGAATGGAAGCAACAGATACAAACTGTGCTGTGTTTCACTAGGTTGCGTGTCCTTATCAGTGGCTTGACAGCATGTACTGCAGGAATGCAGTCTGAGGGCAGGTGTCTGGTGGCTGTGGATGGCCATGTTTTGACATGTACCGCTCGGTAGCCCAGTTTACGAGACCGCTGCACACAGCAGCAACAGAAAAGGTTTTGGAGGATCGGCAGACAGCTTGGCTGGATTTGCTGCTTTGCTTGTTGGACGCATGCAGCGCAGAATAGGTCTGTGGCTGATGATGATGATGATGTTGACTGACTGTGTCTGTAGCCAGACTGTTCACCTTTGGTGCAGTCGAGACTGAAGGTGACGGATGTGCAACATTATAATGTCGGGTACACATTTTGATGGCACCCATGGATCAGGTGGTTGCTGGTGGCGCTGCATGCTTTGTGTGTCCCTGGCTGCAAGCCGCATCAATGAAATGACCTGCCCTTCAGTTGAAGGGGTGTTCTGTGGAGGAATGGTGGCAGCTGCAGCAGCTGCTGAAGGTATCGCGACACGCAGTCTGCAGTTTGTGTCACGCACTTGATGCAGATAGGGTAGACCCCAGGCTAGCTAGGGTGCGTGTAGATGCGCACTCCAGGTGCACACTGCAGTCACAGCGTTGATGTACCTCAGTGTGAGAGGTGCATTGGTGCTGGTGGCTTGTATCTGTTGCAGCGTTGCGCATTGACCTGCTGTGAAGCAGGCGTCGTGCATAAGACACACTTGTCATGCACTTGTAGTGGTCTGCGCTCTGTGCATTTGCCTTTTCTCAAGAGTATGTTGTGGCGGTCACGTGCTGCGCGCAGGTCAGCTGGCATCACCTTGGCGTTTAAACGGCCCTTGTTTTGTGTGTCCTGTCTCCTTTTGAGTGACCCATCGGTCACACGGATATTTCATGAAGCTGCCAAGAAACCTCCTCATAACCCACTCCACAAGACCAGCACCCCATACGGCGCCACAAGATGAACGCAGAAGCGAAAGTGCTGTCACTTGCCACTGCAAAAGATGCAGTGGCAAGTGACAGCACTTTCGCTTCTGCGTTCATCTTGTGGCGCCGTATGGGGTGCTGGTCTTGTGGATGAGTTGTGAGGAGGTGGCCTTGTCAAGCGGCGCTGTTGTGGCCTTGATTTTATCTTGATGCACCGTTCACAACTGTTGGGAGCATGCAATGCGAGGGTCGCGTGAGTGGTCGGCACTCAGCATGGCGTGCGTGCTGAATGGCTTTGTTTGCATCTTCTGCTGGAGGTATTCCCTGCTGGCATGACTGTCAAGGTGAAGCGTCAGATGTTTGTTTTGCACCCCGCAGTGAGGTAGAGGTGACGCGGGCGACTGAAACAGCATACTTCTCTGGTGCTCGAGGTTGGGCCAGCAATGCTTACTGTGAGACGGGCATGTGCAAGGCCGTGCTCCTCAGAGCCAGGCACCACTGGTTGTCACTGGTATTGCTCAGCAGTTCAGATTGTTGTGGTGGAGACTTGCGCAATCCATTGCTTAGTAGGTGCAGCTGAGCTGCTGCTTGCTGGTGGCGGTTGTGTATGAATGGCATTTGGGAGTGCATGGCTGGTGCTAGGGCCATGCATGTGTGCTGCTGTGCATGGTGCCAAGCGAAGGCTCATTTCGTGCCAGCTGGGTATCCGTGCAGTGCAGAGGTGCAGCAGCTTGTGCATCATGGTGCCAACGCTGCATAGGGACGGAGCTACCTTGAAAGTCCTGGGATTGGCTCAGGGTGGGTTTGAGGTCTACTGTTCTGTGTTGTGTTCGTTGGCAACCTGTAGGCTTGCTGTTGTGGTTGCCCTGGCCGGCCGTTTGGGCGCCTAGTCAACTGCTGTGTGTTTACTGTGCAGGCGTATGCTTAGCTCGAGTGGTGGGGTGTTGAGACATCATTGGCATTATCATTTTAGTTTGAAAGTCAGTAGATGCTTCAGCGTCGTTGCGACTCGCTGTTGCACTGCACTCATCATCATCATCATCATCACCATCATCATCAAATTACCAGATCAAGCCATAGCACTGCACTGTGAGCACTGACGTGGTGCTACGGCATGCGTCATCATGGCATTGACATGCAAGCTGTTTGTATGTGGCTGCTGCATCAGCCTAATCAAAGCAGCTGCGACGCCCATACCAGGCATCACATCACCTGTTGGTGGGAGCCTGTTAACATGTAACACTTGACTATTCACCTTCTCTGCCTCAGTATTCAGCATGTGCTGCTGTCAACGCTCTCATCTATCAATCTGCATGTTTTGCGCGTGTCAGTTGCTCACCCATACAAGGATGAGCACACCAGTGAATCACAGCCCATTGCACACAGCACGACCAGCGAATGCTCAGCAGCACGGCTGGACAGTACCGCTGGGATGCATCAAGCAAACGCTCTACGTTATTCGCAGTTCTTTATCTAGTGCTGGGCCCGTACTTCACGGACAGCTCCCATGGGAACCGTTTCGTACGTTGTGAACGCCGATGAGGGCCCAGGGATTGGCTTGAAGGCTTTGATCAGGGCCATTATCGCTGCTCATGGTTGTAGCAAGGTTAATATGCGCCGGGGCCAGCAGGCAGCAGTGTAGCACTGCCAGCAAGGGCGTGGAGCTGCTCTACTGGAGCAGTAGGCTGAAGCAGCACTTGTTCATTCCGCTTCCTTTCTTGACGTGACACAGCTCTGCATGCAACCCTCATCATGTTGTTGCAGTAAGATCAGTTCTAGGTGTCAGAGCGAGGCATGGTGTGTGCAACATGCATCTCATGATACCTGTACTGCTCTGTTCAAATCAACTCGGCCTGCTTTGGCTATTGCTGCACCTCAGGCTCAAGTCAACATCACAAACACCAACAGCTCCAAGCAAACTGGTTCCTTGCTTGCAATGACTGTCACCGGCGGCATCAGCTCAGTGCAGATATGCAGCGCCGATGAAACAGCAGCTGCGGGAACACAAGCCTTCCCTGAGGACGCTCAATGGCAGCTGGAGATTACTATGGAGGATGCAGATGGATTGGAACTCCTGACCCAGCCACCTGTAAGCATTGGCTGGCTCAGATGTAGCTGCCGCAACAAGCAGAGACAGCAACTTCAGGATTGTGCTGTGCATGTTTCCGCTGCAAGCATGCAATAGGCAGTTCACCTGCGTGCCAAGATACATGCCACACATACGGTCAACAACATGCTGCTGTTGCACCATCCAGCTGTGCTGTTTCTACAGGGCCTGCTTTGACCAGCCCTTCCTGCAAGCATTCTTCCATGCATGACCAGCTGACCGCTGTGTCACATGGCTGTTTGCCATGTACGCATTGACAATCCACGTGTTGACAACGCCATTTCCATACATACATCCAGCATTGTCGACAAATAGCAAACTTGCTCCTGCTTCCGCCTGTGCCTTATTCCTTGCTGCAGCACCTGCTACTGACCTGCCCTTCCTGCAAGCAGCACCGGCAGTGCGCCACCCCTGCAGCAGCACTGCAGTTCATGGCAGCACACAGCGGCCACTGCCCTGCGTGGGCCCTCTGGCAGCAGCAGCCACACTTGCAGAAACTGCAGCAGCTGCTGCAGCAGGTGCATACAGGCCTGCAGGGGCAGCAGCAGCAGCACCCACAGCAATCGCATAAGGCGCAGAAGCAGCAGGTGCTGCCAATTCAACGCGCAGCCGCACTGCTGTGTGTTGAGGCAGCGCAACTTATCCTGCGTACATCGCAGTGGGCCAACGACCATTGGCTGAAGCAGCTCGCGCTGAGTGTGCTGTTTGACAGGGCAGTGTGGCAGCTCAGCAGCAGCTGCTACAGGCCCAATGAGCAGCAGCTGCTGCTGCCAACACCCCAGCAGCAGCAGCAGCAGGGTGATGATGATGATGAGGAGGAGGAGGAGGACGAAGAAGACTTGACGTTCGTACACAGGAGAAGAGTCGTTGGTGACAATGACCAGCCACAGCAGCAGCAGCAGCAGCGAGATCCGCAGCTGCTGTGGCTGCTGCTAGGAGCGCCTCCCTTCTGCCAGAGCGCATGTGCAGTAGACGTCAAGCACTACTCACTAGAGGCGTCCTGCATTCTCGCGCTGCTGCATCGAACGCAGCTGCTGCCACACCGGCAGGACAGCCACGAGGGTCCAACGCAGCAGCAGGTGCTGACAGCTCTGCAGCAGCTGCTGCTGCGCTTCAGTTGCGGCTCCAATGCAACTCTAGCTGGCACAGCAGGAGCTGCATTGAACCGGAGTAACATCCCCCAGCAGCAGCAGCAGCAGCAGCAGCAGCGGCGGCAGCAGCCAGAGATCAATGCTGCGTTTGTTGACAGCTGGCTCGGGCTGCGCAGCCTCACCCTGCAGCAGATCTGGAAAGCAGCATCTGAAGATCCCTGTGTAGATACGCAGCTAGATCTTTGCGTGATCTGCGGCCAGGACTGGGAGCCGCCGCAGGAGCAACTGGTGCAATGCAGCAGCTGCTGCCACAGCTACCATCTGAGCTGCGCTCTAGATGAAGATAAAGCGGGTGTGCAGTATTCCAAGAGAGCTGCGAGAAAGGCGCAAGGGGGGACGTGTCTGGGCTGCCAAGGGTTTCCTCTTTCGAGCAGCAGCGTGCCTAAGCCAGCAGCAGCAGCAGCAGGTGTTGGTGATAGAGCTGGTGCTACAGGAGCAGCCAGTGGAGCCAATCGTTCTGCAGCAGGGTCCCCAGCTCCAGCAGCAGCAGCAGCAGCCAAGGCAGCTGCTTCTGGTGGTGCCAAGCGGGCAGCAGCAGGAAGATCGCCAGAGCCGGTAGCAGCAGCACGACGGTCCCCAGCCCCAGCAGCAGCAGCAGCAGCGTCGGGTGGTGCCAAACGTACTGCTGGTGGCTGCAAGAGCAGCAGCAGCCCCAAGGGTGCTGTTGCAGCAGCATCGCCTGGCTTAGGTGCTGCTACAGCCTCTGGCAAGGCGGCAGCAGCAGCAGCGGCAGCGGCAGCAGGGTCCAAGGCAGCTGCTAACGCAGAGAAGCAGTCTGGGGCCACAGCCAATGGCACAACAGCAGCAGCAGCAAGCGCCCGTAACAGGTCAGACCCAGACACAGGTGATAAGGCCACAGCTAATGGCACAGCAGCAGCAGCAGCAGTCAAGCCTGGCCAGAATGGGTTCAGGTTACCTCGCCAGGCACATACTGTGCAGCCGCAGCAGCTAGGCCAGCCACCAATACAGCAGCAGCAGCAGCAGCAGCAGCTGCAGCAGCAGCAGCAGCGGCAGCAGCTAGCCAAACTGGGATGCAAGCCGCCAGATCAACAGCAGATCTCAGTCTCTGAGGCAGCAGCAGCAGCACGGCAGCACTGCAGGTTCAGCCGGAGGGTGCTGCAGCGGCTGGTGCAGCAGCAGGGGTTGGATGTGGAAACGTTGGACAGTAGGGGTCTGCTGAAGTATGGAGTGCTGCCTGTTGGGATGCAGCTTGATCTGAGCGTGGGGCAAATAGCAAAGGGCAAGATCGGTGCACGTTATGAAGTGGTACAAGCAGCAGCAGCAGCAGGAGCAGGGGGTAGCTCTCAAAAGGCACAGCAGCAGCAGCAGCAGCAGTTGGTGTTGAGTTGCTCCATTTGCCGCAAGTCTTTCAGCTCGTGGAATGCAGCTGAGCGTCACGCACTGGCTGGCACCAACACTAACAGAGTGTATGACTTCATGCATCTGGTTGGGACTGGCACCAGCATCAAGGATTACCTCAAGTGGGTAATCGACGATGTGGATGACACCGGCAGCAGCAACAGTGAGGAGGATGAGCAGCAGCAGCAGCAGCAGCAGCAGCGTGCTGGGAGTCCAGTGCATTCTGTAGATGCTGCTGCTGCCAGTGCGCTGCAGCTGCTAGCAGTTGGGCACATGCCACCACCACCCAGGAGCAACAAGCATGGAGCTGCTGCTGGTGCTGGTGCTGCTGCTGCTGCTGCAGCTGAGCAAGCACAGGCAGCTGTAGCAGCAGGCGCAGAGGCACGCGCTCCCACTGCTGCTGCTGCTGCCGCTGCTCCGGCAGCAGCAGATGATGACGTAATCATAATAGACAATGATGAATCAGATGCAGAACTGGCAGCTGCAGAGGAGCATGTGAAGCAAGAGGACGACCAGGACCCCGCAACTCCCAAGGCTGCTGCTGCTGCTGCTGCTGGCTCCTCTGGGGGTGCCCTGGGTGCTGCTACACCCAACACGCAGAGCACGCAGTTCATGGGAGCCTCTGTGGCGCCGATCTTAGACCAGCTGCGAGATGTAGAAGCCTCACCGGTAGCAGCAGAGATGGCGGCAGCAGCAGCAGCAGGTATCCTTAGGGATGATGACAATGCTGAGCATGACAGGCACGCTGCTGCTGCTGCTGCTGCTGCTGCTGGGCCTAATGGCATTGGTGGGGTCGGCATTACGAAGCAGCAGCTCCCTCAGCTGCAACTTGCTGGCCGGCGACCGTCAAAGAAAGACCCTCGGCTGCAGTTCCTGGCACCCAGCATTCCTGCAGCTGGCCCTGCTGCTGCTGCTGCTGCTGGCGGCGGCAGTGCTGGTGCCACTGCAGAACAGCATGCTGCTGCTGCGGGAGCTGCTGGTACAGGCAAGCATGCTATCACACATGTTGCTGCTGGTGGGAGGGTGCCTGGGGTGGATGCTGGCGCCGCACTGGCATCTGGTGCTGGCAGCTGGGCAGGCAAGCAGTCCTCTGGTGCTGCTGCTGCTGCTGCTGCTGGTGGTGCTGCTAGTAATGACGGAGTGCTTGATACAGCGACTGGCGATTCAGATGCTGCACTGGGCAGCATTGGCGATGCGACAGCAGGCAAGCACAAGCGCAAGCATGCAACATCATTGCAGCAGCCGTCACTCAAGCAGCAGCGGCAGCAGCACAAGAAGCAGAAACACAACGACAAGCAGACAGCTGGACGCAACAATTCCGGCAGCAACACAGGCGTCACCACTGGCAGCAAGAGATCAGGCAGTACTGCTGCTGGTGCTGCAGCTGCTGCAGGAGAACAGGAGGCAGGTGGTGCGCAGGACGCAGCGGGACTGGCAACTGCTGGCAGTGCAGCAGTAGAAGCAGAAGCAGTACAGGGTGGGGTTGTAGCTGGCAGCCAGGCACCAGCAACAGCAAAGCGGCAGCGCACAGCTGATGAGGCCCCACAGCAACCACAACTGCAGCAGCAGCAGCAGGGCAGTGACCTGCGCCGCAAGCAAAAGCTACAGCACCAGCAGCAGCAGCAGCAGGTGACAGGTACTCCAGACAGCAGCGAACCTCTCAGCCTCCCAGGCAGCCAGCAGCAGCGGCAGCAGCAGCAGCAGCAGCAGCAGCACAGTCCTCAGCTGCGCTGGCGGCTGATGCGCGTAGACGCGACAGCGCGTAGGCTGCTGCAGCTGCGGGAGCTGCTGAACTCAGGTTGCCGGGAAGATGTGCAGCTGGCTGCAAAGCTGCTGGACTTGTTTGCACCAGCAGCAGCAGCAGCAGGACCAACAGCAGTTGCTGGTGCAGCTGCTGCTGCTGCTGGTGGTGGTGGTATTACAGGTGGTGTGAGTTGGGAGTGGGGTGCTTTGAGGGCGTCTGGAGTGCTGCCTTTGGTGGTGCAGCTGCTCAGGAGCAATGCAGCCAGCAGCAGTATCGTGCAGCCGTGCATAGAAGCAGTCAAAGCTGCATACTGCAGCACGCACAGTAAAGTGGTAGAGCAGCAGAGGGGCGGCCCTGCAGCAACAGCAGCAGCAGCGCAGGCAGCGCTGCTGCAGCAGCAGCGTGAGCTGACGCAAGTCATGCTGCACCTGTCTGTTGCTGCTGCTGCATCTTTGGCAGCGCAGGGCAGTAGCAGGCATGCGGTCCGGGTTGCTGCAGCCGTGCTGTCATCTGCTGCAGCAGCTGTGAGCTCAGCAAGCAGCAGCAGCAGCAGCATCAGCTGCAGCAACACTATTGACACTACTGCAGCCAAGCAGCAGCAGCAGCAGCAGCTGTTAGTGCGCATGTGTGCATTATGCACAAAGCTGAAGGACTTGCTGCATCCTGAGGATGGTGCAGATGCTGCTTCCCGCTTTACCCTTGAACTTTGGACAGAGCTGCACAAGGTGGTAAAGCGTGCACTACAGCAGCAGCAGCAGCAGCACGGCGCAGCTAGCTCTGGCAGGGGTAGCACTGATGGCACAAGCACCACGGGCAGCAGGAGTACGTTGGTCGCTGTCGATGCTCTGCTGCAGCTGCTCTCTTTGGTTGAAGGTGGCTCTGCAGCCTGGCAGGCAGCACTGCTAGCACCGGCATCGAGCAGCGATGGCAGCAGCCAGCAGCAGCAGCAGCAGCAGCAGAGTTTGGCAGATCCAGCAGCATCTGGTGACAGCAGGCGGTTGTGTCTGCTGCGGGGGCTGTTCAAAGTGTTTGAGCAGGGCGCACAGCTACAAATGCAGGTTGATGATGGGCAGCAGCAGCAGATGCAGCAGCAGCAGCAGGGTCAAGAGCAGCAGGAGCGGCAGCGCGCAGTGCAGGTGCTGCTGCCATCATTCCATGCAGCACTTGCTGCAGCAAAGGCATGCTTCAGCAGCAGCAGCAGCAGCAGCAGCGAGCAGCTAACTGCGCCAGATGACGAAAGTTTGCAGCAAGTACAGTTGCTGCTAGCTGACGTGCTGCTGGTTGTCTGGAATGTGGTGTTTGTGCTGCTGCTGGCAGATGCGCGGCTTTCCAAGGTTTTAGGGTTTGTGGTGCAAGGGCTTGACAGCAGCTTGGTTCAGTACACAGAGAAGTTGCTGAGTAGGGCTAAGGAGTTGCTGCAAAGCAGCAGCAGAGCAAATCTTCAGCAGCAGCAGCAGCAGGTGGCGGGGTCACAGGTGCAGCAGCAGCAATGCAGGGGGCACCGGGTTGGCTGTGAGTGTGCATGGCATGTGCTGTTTGACGATTGCGAGCTGCTGGTTGAGGCGTGTGAGGAGTCTGTGGCGCATGTGGTGGGCAGCGAGCAGCTCTGAATGGCAACGGGGTTTCCCTTTTGTACCTTTGGCGCTGTGATGACGTGGCAGGCTCATGAACCACGCCATGCACTTCAGGATTTTGCAAAGTTCCGAGTGTGCAAGCCTTGCGCACAGTTTGAAAACTTTGTAGCACTCTAGCAGGAGAAGACATGTATGCAATAAAGTCACATGACTGTTATATTGGTGCCACTTGGCTTGTGCAAAATGCCCTCAACATGATGTGTACTACTTAGTACTATGTAAGGTACGGTAGGCTGCATGCCGCAGAGCCTGATCGAGTCACCACTGGTGCTTGAAGCAGCAACCATGCGCAATGCCGTTGCGGCTGCGTTAACTGCTGCATTGCAATCCGGACAGCCGCCAGGCGCTCAGCAACTAAACGCATACTGCTGGTCGACAGCACAGCCAGATGTGGCAGCTGCATCATAACAGCACCTGCGGCTGCTTGCGACCGCCACTTGGCCGCAAGCGCCAGTGCCAGACAGAGGCTGCATGAAGCTCTGATGTCAGCTGAAGTCTATCAACACTCGACTATACACACGTTTTGCATGTTGTACCGCCCCTTTCTGCGGCAGCCGACTGTTCCAGCAACCACCTCATTCATCCACCAAATATTGCTGAGTTATAAACAAGATCATTTGGTTGCCTTGCAGCCCAGCTCGTAGCGTTTGGTGTCGGGCTCCAGAGTGGGGTTTTCACAGATGCGGCCAACATCAGACGATGACAGCAGCGCACCCTCAAAGTGGGCACCCTGCACAGCAGCAGCAGCAGCAGTGGCTTTAGAAGCGCCGTTGCTGCATTGTTTGGCTGCTGTTCTCTGTGCTGTGCCCAGTTGTGTACCGTCCCTCCAGTGATTATTTGCAGCAATGCCACCAGCACTACTAGTAGTGTACAGCCGCAGCTGCAGCTTACTGCTGCTGCTGAAAAGAGCTAGGCGCAATGCCATGCAACATGCACAGCGTGTCATCTTTAAGTTTGCCAGTCAACATCTGCAGCATCCCCCCCACCACTGCAACTGCAACTGCTGCTGCTGCGGCGGCGGCTAAAAAAGGGCCAGGCACAATGCGCATGCACTGTGTGTCAACTTAAATTCTCGCCGCTCAACATCTGCAGCATCCGCACCACCCCTACAACTGCAAATGCTGCTGCTGCTGTTGTTGTTGCTGAAAAAGAGCTGCGCACAACACGCATGCACTGTCTGTGTCACCTTGAGGTTTGCCCAGTTGCCGTCGCGGTCCTTGCCGAATGTGGCTCCAGTGAGGATGCTGTTCTCAAACTGTGCGCCCTGCATGTCTGCACCATCAAACGACCTGCAGCAACAGCAGCAGCAGCAGCAGGAGTACATCACCGGCTGATGAACTGAAACAAACAAGCAGTCCAGTTCCTGCTGCTTGATAGACATAGCGTAACATTCGGCAACAGCACGCACAACCAACACATGCTGTATAGATGTGTCATCAGCGGTGCAATGATAGACCATCCAGAAACCTCCGAGATGTTGACTCACGTGCCGAAGCAGTTTGCATCTGTGAAGTCCACATTGCTGAGGATGGCTCCCTTGGCATCTGCCCTTGCAAACTGCGCAGCAGCGGCAACAGCACAGCAGCAGACACAGGGGCAGATGAGCACGCACGTTCTGCTTGAAGTTCGTCAACAATAATAACGTAACGTCAGTGCCAGACGCGTCAATGCAGTTAGGTACGGCAAACGCTTGCTACCTGGCCATAAGTGGCTCGGCAGTTTGCGGTGACAGCTCTGATGACACCACGCTGCCAAGTCACTACACATGGTGCCTCTGTGCACTCACAGAAAGTTTGAAGACCTTGCAAGTTAGTACAACCAGTGCAGCAAGGTCATCTGGCTGCCCACATCGTTGCTGTTGGACAGCTGTCAAAGCAGCTGCCTTGATAGAAGACAATGCTTCTCCTCCTTACAATCAGTATCTCTGTGCAAAGCAGTTCGCATTCCACACACACATCAGGCTCACCTGGCTGCCCACCACCTTGCTGTTGGCCAGCTTTGAACGAAGCTGCCCTGACAGAGGTTTCCTTGTAAACCGTATCTCTGTGCAGAGCAGCTTGCGTACCATACTCACCTGGCTGCCCACCACCTTGCTGCTGGCCAGATGTGGACGCAGCTGCCTTGAAAGAGGTTAACAGTAATTCCGTGCACAGCAGCAGCGTGCATGCATTCCTACACCATGCTCACCTGGCTGCCCACCACCTTGCTGTTGGCCAGCTGTCCACCCAGCTGCCCTAAACGATTCCTTGCAAACAGTATCTATGTGCACAGCAGCTTGCATTCCCCACACCATGCTCACCTGGCTGCCCACCACCTTGCTATTGGCCAGCTGTCTACCCAGCTGCCCTGACAGAGGTTTCCTCACATACAATCCCTTGCACCTCAGCAGCACCTCGCAGCAGCAGCAGTGCTGCTGCTGCTGCTGCTGAGGTGTTTGCATTCCACGCTCACCTGGCTGCCCACCACCTTGCTGTTGGCCAGGTTGGCTCCCTGCAGCATCACCGCACTAAACACCTTGCCAGACAGGTCCTGCAGCAGCAGCAGCAGCAGCACAAGGGTGAGGGGTTGCAGCAACCTCGGTGACATGGAGCACCTGGCACATACAGCAGTGCCAGGGCCACAGTACGGCTGCGATGTGCATATGCTGTACAGCATCCTGCGTCTCTGTTGTGATTTCTGCGACTGCACACGCGCACATTCCAGGTGGCCTTTTTCAAAGGGTTCAAGCCAGTCATGGAGAAGATTTCAAGCAGCAGAGAGATGTTGCTGAGGCGGCAGCAGCGCACATCTATATATCACTTCTGTCATGTCCAGGCCAAATAAAGACAACCACAAAGAAGCAGCAGCCACCACATGGCAGCAACGCGCGGCACCAACAATAGCTTGAACTGTACACCTTCAGTGGCAGCAGCCAGTCACACGTATAAATGGCTTTTCAAATCACACAGCACGGTTAACAACGCGCGGCACCAGCAGAGCCCAGTGTCACCTGGTTGCTGAAGTCGCAGCCGCGCACATCAACGATGGCTTCAGTCATGTTGCCGCCTGCACTCTCCTGGCTAAACTTGGCCCGCGTGTCTGCAAGAGCAAGGGCAAGCACAGTCACTGGGGGTGAAATCATGTGCGCAGCAGCAGCGCACCCGAGTCATGTTGCCGCCTGCACTCTCCTGGCTGAACTTGGCCCGCGTGTCTGCAAGAGCAAGCAGGCAGATACACTGGCCGTGAAGTCAATCTGGGCAGCAGCACACCACAGCTGCTGCTCGAGCTCTTCTTGATCTGCGCTCTCTTGGTGGAACTTGGCCCGCGTGTCTGCAAGAGCAGGTGGGCAGACACATCCAGTACTAGCAGTGGGGACACGCTAGCAGCGCACCACATCTGTTGCTTGCGCTCACTTGGTCAGAAGCAGTGTGTGCAGTTACAAAGGTGCATTCGTCAGCAACCAACTGCATGCAGCTACTGTTGACAGTTCTTTAAACATGTGCCACGAGTGATGGTCCAATCAGCTGATGGCACTACGAGTTCTGCTTGTGGCTGCCGGTTGCCGTTGCAGTTGACTGCCAGTCACTGTTTTGGTAGCGTCGCTCACTGAGCGACGCTACCAAAACTGGTGACCTGCAACAACGTCCAGCGCTGCTACATTGCAGCACTCAAAGGGCTGCACACAAAACTCAAAAACACCCAGCAAGGGCACTACTGTTATACAAAATTGGAAGCCCGGCTCAGGCAAGTCACCTGCAAACACATCCAGGGCTGCCACGTCGCAGCGCGACTCAGCAATCCAGAGGAACATGCAGCTATGTACTATACATCAAGCACACCAATGCCCTAGACATCAAGTCATATCGCGCAGGCAAGTCACCTGCAAAACTGTCCAGGGCTGCCACGTCGCAGCGTGTTGCTGACTCAGCAATGGGAGGCTGCCTGCCACGCGCAGCCTGCGGCACAACCCAGCAATGTCGTTATCAAAAGTGTGCAGGCAGCAGCAAATGATGTGGCGGGCTGAGTGCATTTTACACTGCTGCTGCTTACGGTATACACCACATGTGACACGTTGGTGTGGTGGTGGCAACCTTTGCAGTTACGGCTATGGTTGCGTAACAACAACGACAACTTGCAGGGCCGTGCAGCAGTGCAGTGGTGCAGTCCGCTGGCCACGCGGTTGTCATGCTGCTGTGGTGGGACAGGGTGTGATGACTTATTCCAAGAGAGCTGCTAGCAGGTACTGAAAAGGTCGCACACCTACCATAGCAGGTGCAGAGCAGCAGTCCATTGCCAGGCATACAGCAGTGGCTCCTATGCATAGCGCCCTGCCTGCTGCTGCAGCCCATGAGCTGCCTTGGTGCTCTAGGCTACTGAGTACACGATTGCTAGCTATGTTTGCTTTACTGCTACTTGCGGCTTGACACTGGATACTTGTGTACTGTGCTGTACTTGCAGTGCTGCTGCTCAGGCATCTTGTGCTGTGCATCCTGCAGCTTGTTCCGAAGGGCTTGATGCGTGATCCAGCTACACACGTCTTCATGTTTGTGCGGTTGAAGCGCTGAAAATGGCAGTGCAAGTGGGTCTTGCTGTGATCAGCAGCAGTGGGGAACAGGTCCAATCCGATCAAGATGGTGTTGCTCGTACAGATCCCGTTGAATCAGAGGCCGAACATGCAGTTAACGCTTTATGCATTGCACTTTCTACCAGAATACCTCGGCGAACCGGCATTGGTGCCGGTGTTCAAGTGGCTGGGGTTTCGGATGGTTAAGCAGCACGTTTGCATCGTCTGGCTGTTTACAAACGATAACTTATATACCGCAACACTCTTCAGGAGCTTCTTAGGCTTGTTGTATTGCATTTGCGCTGTTGCCCTGCTGATCCTGCTGCTGTCCTGCCTCTGCTGCTGATCATCACAGCAAGCAGAGAGCCGAACACACAAACTTCCGCAAAGCTCCATTCTTTAGCAACGACTGATTCTCCCTGTGCCGAAGCCCATCAGCAGTCATGCAAGGCACACTGTTCAAGTATGGCCCAGGCTCTGCTCATGTTGCGTTCAAATCTCCTGCAACAGCAAAGCACCCGCGCTGCTCCGGTCAACTGCACCTAGTACTTGTTGGAGGCCTCACAGATGGCCTGTTGTTCGCACCGTACTGTGAGAAGCTAGCAGCAGCAGCTGGGGGCTTGGGCTGGAGCTTGGTGCAGGCGCAGCTGACCTCGTCATATCAGGTGGGCTGTCCTGCAAGCAGCAGCAGCAAGGGTGGTGAGTATACCACAACGTAGTTATACAACGTAGTGGTTTAACTATATTATGGGACTCAACACCCTTGGGCAGCAGCAGCAATAACAGCATAGCTGTGCTACTCAGATGATTGTACTGCTGTGCCGCATCACTGCACTTTCTAATCCAATGGCCAATAGCAGCTAACACGTCAGGAGCACTGTACGTACGCGCGCTGCTGCAGGGTTGGGGCCTGTCCTCGCTTGATCAAGATGCCTCAGAGTTGCGGCTGCTGGCAAAACACCTGGCAGAGCAGCACGACAGCGGTGGCTGGGTGCTCATGGGGCACAGCACAGGTTGCCAAGACGCAGTCAGGTTTGTCAACAAGTGCCCTTGTGGTACCCGCTGGGTGTGCAGTGTGGATTGTGCGACTGCCAGGACACAGCTAGGCCAATTGCCGAGCATCTGCATTGTACTGCCTGCTGACGGCTTGATACTGTGTGCTGTGTGCCGTGCAGGTATGTGCAGCGCTACAAAGCAGAACATAGCAAGCTGGCTGGAGTCATCCTGCAAGCACCTGTGAGTGTTCCATACTGCAAGAAGCAGCTGTTGCGTTTGTTGTCAAGATTCAAATGAGAGAGAGTAGTTACATGTGGGTCCAGTCACCATCAGATGCAGGGATGTCTGGGTGAGACCTGCCAGGCAGTGCCGATTGCTCTAGTATGGGGATCGGCCCTCTGCACCCGGCGCACATACAAACTGCACCAGCGCAGGTGCTGCGCTGGTGAGGTCAGCATCGATGTCGGGACGTTGGCCTCGGACCTCTGCATTGTTCTTGTGCAATCGCTGCTCAATGTTGCCCTGCCACTGCTGCTGCTGCCGCTGCTGCTGCAGGTATCTGACCGTGAGTACCTGTCCATGCACCCCTCATGGGGTCAGCAGCTGCAGCAGGCACAGGCCATGGCGGCAGCAGGCAAAGAAGACGACGTGCTGTGCAGGTAGGACCTAAACAGGGACCTGGCTGATCTTGCTGCAGTTTGCACAATGCTTTGCATAGAAAGGTGCAACTCTGTTGCATATGTGCTGCCTCACAGCAGCGATGTGGGTCTGCAGGTGTGTCATCTGCGGGCATTGCTCGGTGCATGCAGGTCTGCCATTGGGATGCTGTGTATTCTGTCTCTGTGCATCGTGGCTCATTTTACAGTGTGGTGTCGCTGTCTGCTGCCAAATGTGTGTCACCTGCAGGGTGCACGATTGGGATGGGGCTGCTCTGACGGCGCGCCGCTTCCTGTCATTGTACTGTGCTGGTGGCGATGATGACATGTTCAGCACAGACCTGACAACACAGCAGCTGCAGGTGGGCTGTGCAGCAACGCCCATCTTGACATGCTCATGACTATGCATATGCCTGCCTCTCTTGATGGTGGGTGGTGACGACACATTTCGCACAGATGTAATGCTTAAACTGCAACCATGTATATCATCACCAATCATGCTGGTGTTGCGCACTGCGGCTAGTGTGTCACCCGACAGCTGCTCTTGATGGTTGGGCGTGCGCTGCTGTGCCTTCTGCACGGCATACAGCGCTGTTGTGGCGTCCCGTGCTGTGCCATGCTGTGCTGAGCTGACCTGAGCTGTGCTGTGCTGTGCTGTGCTGTGCTGTGCGTTCTGCATGGCCTATTGTGCTGATCTGATCTGAGCTGAGCTGTGCTGCGCTGTGCTGCTGTGCCTGCTGCAGAGCATACTCGGCCCCTTACAAGGACTACCATGCCAGATCATCCAGTCAGCAGCAGACGAAGCAGTGCCGCAGCAGCTGCGTGATCACGGCAGCATACAGCAGCTAGGCCACCGCATGTTGCAGGCAATCAACCTTGGAGCGGAAGCTGCAAGAGGTAGCAGTGCAGCTGGTGCTGATGCGGGGGAGAGCCAGGCAAGAGCAGCAGCAGGTGGCAGTAGTCAGAGTGGTGTTGTGGAGCCGCAGCTGCAAGTAGTGGAGGGAGCAGGGCATGACTGCGCGGGCCATGAAGATGAGCTAGTGGGCATGGTGTGCGAGTTTTTGCAGCATCTACCAATGTGACAGCGACTCCACACTGGGGAAAAGGTGGCACCAACTGGTGATGTCGTCTTCTTGACTTTACACGATACCATATTATCATGATCCCACCGCTGGAGCAGCCTTCTCCAATACGGCCAGCCGCTGGCATCTCCTTCCTTATTGTTCAGCAGAGGAGACTGCTTGTTGTGGATCTCCAAGCGCCGCAGGTTGCGTAGCCGTACGATATAGTCTGGGAGGCGTTCAAGCCTCCTGCAGTTGCGCAGGATGATGACCTGCAGGTTGCTCATGTCTCCCAGGCTGTCAGGCAGCTGCTCTACTTCGCAAGCACAAGCACAAGCACTCGCAGCCTCAGTGCCCAGGGCCCAAAGTCAGGCAGCTGCTTGAAGGCTGCACCATCCAGCTGAAACATAGTGAGGGCCTGTAGATTAGCAAATAGCTTGCTTGGCAAGGTGTCCCTGCTGGCGCGACGGCGCAGCTCATCAGTGAAGTAGATTAGCCGCAGTTGATTTGTTTGACTAAAATCAACAGATGACAACGCCTGAAAAGTGGAGCTGGAATATTTCAGCACCCGCAATTGTGGTGGGGCCTGCCACTCCATTGGCAGATCCCATCGATGCCAAACATCTGCTCCATTGATACCAACCATCTGCCTCTGCAGAACACACCAAATATGACAGCAGCACCCACCCATGTGATATCCTCATCGTGATGTGCATTTGCCGTTACTTCCCATAATCGCTCAGGCGCAATGTAACCAGCAGGACCTGCTCCTGGTGTTGCAGACATCTTGGAGTGAACAAGCAACACAATTGATGTGCTGCTGCTTGGTGTACGGCATGGCCTACCTTGCTTCTGGTGGCAAGCGACCGTTACCAATACCAATACCTATGTATGCAGTGCTGAAGTACATGTGATTGTGACTATCCAGCAACAATACGCACATTATAGCTGCATCTGCTGGCACCTGCTGGAACCAGCTGGCACTAGCTGCACCTGCTGGCACACTCACCATGTTGGTCGCACTGATCTCCAGCCGTTTGCGGCAGCCATATGCATCTGATGCCCTGAAGCGGAACTGGCTGCTGCCTGGGCCGCACTGCAGGTGAGGGTACGTCACTAACACGTCATGCATGCCACCACCATCTGAACCGTCGAACCGAGATCCAGCATTCCTTTAACAGGGTTGACCAATGACCGCAGCTGCAGCTCCCTCATGGTGCCGGACCATACAAATGCTCCAGATCTGACCAGCGCGTGTCATTGCGCAGCAGCATGGCGATGTCATACCATGCCTGCTGCAATTCATGGTTGAGTTGCTGCACACTGTACCCCACATCCTCCAGCAGTTGATCTCTGTTTTCAAATGTGATCGGCTCACGCTCACTGAGTCACGCGCACACGTCTGCTATGCGGGCAGAGTCTGCGCGCTCCAAGGTGCCTTGCACAATCAGCAGAGCCAGCGGCAGGCCAGCACAGTACCTCAGCACCACTCGGCTCTGCGCATCTGACAGCTGCAGACCGTTGACTCTCAGCAGTTGAAGAGCTGCATCATCTTTAAGAGGTGGAACTGGTGCTGGCCGGTAAGCCAGCTGCAGCAGCGCTACAGCTGGTGAACAGCACCACACTCCTGAAACAGCACCACACTCCTGAAACACAGGATACAATTTCCAGGATGTCAGCCACCTTTCAAGTGAAAACCAATGGTGAGATGGTTCTGAGATAAGCTGGATATACACCGCTTTGCCATGCGGAACTGTCAGCAGGCCTAGGTGATCATGTTGTGGGCAGACACATGTAGCTCACCACAGAGCATTACGCTGCAGACACCCATCACGCGCCATCGTGCTGTTGTTCTGTTGCTGGGAAACACACTCTTCACTGCTTCAGCAGCAGCAGCAGCAGCAGCCTGCTGCTGCTTGCTACAGAGCAGCAACAGCAGTGGTTGTCACATGGCGCATCATGACATGCCGCTTGTTAGCAGAAGTTACATGCGTGGATACAGAATCTACCAGACTTGATTTAATACAGAGAATCTGGCTCAAGTTTAGTGACCACCTGCGCTTCTTCTCACCTTGCTGGCAGGCAGGAGAGCAGGTTGTGTGGCAACATGCCCTGGATGCCACCACCAGACTCTGGCACGTTGTCTACTATCAGCAGCACGGGACCCCCAAGCTTTGCAAATGCTGTTTCTAGACAGCTGCGCCGTTCAGCTAGGCTGCTGTTGGCGGATGTGTTTTTGTTTGAAACCAGCTCAAGCAGGTTTTGCTGAGCCTGCTCGACCATCTGGGGGATATTGTCATTGGAAACGAACTGGCGCTGCACAATCACAGAGTACACCCGCTTGCCGAAGCGGCCAGCGCTCTTTTCTTCTAAATCTGCAAACAGCTGCTTAGCCAATGTGCTCTTGCCAATGCCACCCATGCCATGGAAGAGGTACGCGCACGTGTTGGGCTCGTCAAGCATTTCATCTGCATACGTCTGCACGGTTGCGTTGATGCCGACTGCAGGAAAAGCACACGGCAGTACACTTTTTTGTAATGACATGCCGCCGGCAGCACGAGCTACGTGCCTGTTGACAAGCACAACGTTGCACCAAGCGCGTGCCTACATGCATGTCACTGCTATGCTATGTGATGAGCAGCCCTTGCAATGCACCAAGCAAGTGCTTGCAGCTGCGTAAACAGCACGTAAGCATAAGCAGTGCTGACTGGAATAGGCCCACATCACCCACAGCTAACCAGGGTTCTGAAGGCAGCACACATGTGACACAAAGGGACGCACCTGTATCACCCAGCTGCGCTGGTACTGTAGGTGGAGGTTTCACGGCGTCCAGCGTTGCCTGTGTCAGTGCAGTGTTGAGGTTGTCGCGCAGCTCTGAGACCCACAGCCGTGTGTCTTTCATGGTGCTGATGTCAGCCCCTGCATGCATGCACCTGTTGCTCTCAACAGCACAAGCAGCGCACACAGCACGAGATTGATAAAAGTAACAAGACCTCGTCCATGAGATGCAGGCTACACTCTGTCAACCAGGTGCATCAGATGCAGACTACAGCAAGCGTGAAACTCTGAACAAAGCGCTTTGCAAGAAGGTCTGCATAAAGAGGGGTCTGCTGGTCATAAGGTGCACCTACTGTGCTGCCCAGCAACCAATAAAGCTGAGGTTGCCAATAGTTGCAATAAACGCAAGCGGCCTGCTCGCACTGCCGTGGCGGCAGCATGCAGCATAATATGCATGTTATGCAGCAAAGTGCCGTAAAAGGTACACAGAAACGCATGCATCCTATTGTGCGCCACAGGTTGTTGGAGTTGAATTTCGGCTGCTGCACCAGCACGTTGCAAAGCTGATCACCCTCACCCGCACATGCGACCAAGCACACCAGCAGCTCTGCTTTTGTGCACTCCCACACAGTGGCTGGCTGCGTCAGCCAGCTGCCCTATCCAGCGCTGCATGCGCTCCTGCCGTGTTGTCAATTCGTCCCATGCCGAATGCATGTCCTGCAGCAAATCCCTGACGCCCTCCAGCAAGTTCTGTGCTTCTGCAGGTGCCTGCTTGTAGTTTGCCCACTGCTTGAGAGCAACACCGCACAGCGCCAGCACAGGACCAACATACGGCATGCCAGCAGCGCCCTCCAAAGCACCAGCAGCCTCCAGCAGCTGCGTAAGCAGGCGGAAAAGAAACATGCACACAGGCAGCAGCAGGTGCGCATGAGACAAGCAGCAGCACAGCAAAACCAGCAGGACAGCCAGCAGGACGTGCAGGCGCCTGGCTCCTTGAGGCAGAGCTCATGCAAGGCTGCGCTAGCAAACTATCCTGCAGGTGTGGCTGTACCGCACACTTTGTAGTGCAGCAAGACATGACTCAAGTGTTGCTCGATTTCCTTTTGGTGCCAGTCAAATCACCTCTTCCGCGGCGTTGTTGCTGCTCAGCTGCTGACCAGCACAATAGTGATGTCGCTGCACAGTTGTGCAGGGCTGAAAAGGCTGCATCGGCATGTGCTTACAATCTGCAGCAACTTCAA
This sequence comes from Tetradesmus lagerheimii, assembly GCA_902809745.2. Taxonomy (NCBI): domain Eukaryota; kingdom Viridiplantae; phylum Chlorophyta; class Chlorophyceae; order Sphaeropleales; family Scenedesmaceae; genus Tetradesmus; species Tetradesmus lagerheimii. Next base: position 34,219 of record CADDIJ020002115.1, on the reverse strand, counting down.
TCACTCACGTCTTTGATGCCGCTGGACAGCTCTTTGCTGGTGTCAATCATTGCACCAGCCACGTCAAGCAAACTGCTGTCTGCAGGCTGACCCACAGCTTGCAGCACCTGCAGGGTTGATTAAAGCCAAACGACTGAGCTGGAACGGCAGGACTGAGAGACAACGGTGGAGCGCCAGCGCTTACTCAACCGTGAGGTGCCATTGCTTGTCTGCTGGCCGCTAGCTAGCACTGCCAGTGCTGAGCACAGTACTCAACTACTTCTGAGCTGCGACAGGCACAGCTGCCACCATACCTGGTTCAGCAGTGCGATCAACTGATCCATCAGTTGCTTTTGATCTTGCTGCGGTTGTGGCTGCTGGTGCTGTTCGCGCAACTGCTTCAGGCTGCTGCTAATGGCCTGTAGCTGCTGTCCCATGCCAGGAGACTGGCCACCTGCAGCACCGCCTGCGCGATGGTGGTACGCAGTGAATATAACACATAGCCGTGACGTAATGATTGTGTAGGCCGTTCAGGACCGTGTTGATGTTGGGCGAGAGAGACGAGTGACACTGTCGTATTGAACCTGTGGGAGGCAACCTGGAGTTCGCGACGCCCATCGTATGGCCCGTGAAATTGCAGAACCGCACTCAACGCTTCACTGCAGCCAGTCAGCCGTGCAAGCAAGCTGCAGGCAGCACAGGAGACTGAGCGAGCTGGAAAGGTCCTGGGGTCTTGTAGCACGTTGTGCGTCCGAAAGGCGATCGTTGCAGCCGTGAAGGTATTCAAGCCTGTAGTAGACGGAAAGCAGAACGTATGAACGTATGACCGCGTCTCGGCAAGCAGAGATGGGACTGTTGTCAGGTGTCACTCGCCACTGGCATTCTCAGATATTCTGAGATACGGGACTCAGGCTACTCGGACTGAGAATGGAAGGAAGATTTCTGGATCCAAAATGGTTTTAAAGGCTTGCTAACGCCCAGTGGCTATCCCCTCACGTTCATATGCGCCACGTCAGATACCTCCACTTCTGTTACAGCACCACATATCTGCTGCCGCTGTTGCTGCTGCTGCTGCAACTCCAAGTATCCCATGCTCCCACTGCTCTCACCCTCCCCTGTACCTGCAGCTCAGGTACGCATCGTCCTTCAGCAGCACACAAGGTGGCGGCCGCTCGCTGCTGCTGCCCATGCAGCGCTGCACAAAGAAAATTCTCTGGGTGCCCCAAGCTCCTGTCCAGCAGCCACCATGCCATCATGGCAACTAGAAAGCAGCCCAAACCACCCTTCGCATCTTCATCCCCTGCTGTTACTGATCATCAGTGCTGTGCCACCTTCTGCTGTGAGCCACTTGCCAAACCGTGACGCTTCACCCTCCCCTGTACCTGCTGCTCGAGTTTGGATCGTCCCTCAGCAGCACACAAGGTGGCGGCCGCTCGCTGCTGCTGCCCATGCAGCGCTGCACAAAGAAGACCTCCAATTGCTCTCAGCTGGTGCCCAGCAGCCGCCATGCCATCATGGCAACTAGAAAGCAGCCCAAACCACCTTTCGCATCTTCATCCCCTGCTGTTGCTGATCATCAGTGCTGTGCCACCTTCTGCTGTGAGCCACTTGCCAAACCCTGACGCTTCACCCTCCCCTGTACCTGCTGCTCAAGTACGGATCGTCTTTCAGAAGCACACAAGGTGGCGGCCGCTCGCTGCTGCTGCCCATGCAGCGCTGCACAAAGAAGACCTCCAATTGCTCTCAGCTGGTGCCCAGCAGCCGCCATGCCATCATGGCAACTAGAAAGCAGCCCAAACCACCTTTCGCATCTTCATCCCCTGCTGTTGCTGATCATCAGTGCTGTGCCACCTTCTGCTGTGAGCCACTTGCCAAACCCTGACGCTTCACCCTCCCCTGTACCTGCTGCTCAAGTACGGATCGTCTTTCAGAAGCACACAAGGTGGCGGCCGCTCGCTGCTGCTGCCCATGCAGCGCTGCACAAAGGAGACCTCCAGCTGCCCCAGTGCTGTGTCGTACTGCCCATTTTCTACTTGGCAGTACAAGCTGTCTGGCTTGCTGAGGCTGGCTGCTAGCGTGGCGGCAAACTCCGCCGGCATCACTCCAACTTCCTGCAGCATCCCAGGGGAAGGCACAGCGTAATCATCATCAATGCAGACAGTGTTGTGCAGATGCTTGCCTTGTTTTGCACGGCAGATCAACAAAAAGCGTAACATTTGCTAATGCACAGCTCTGTGACATCATTCAACAGTTGCTGCCTCTGCAGCCGGACTGCATTACTACAGGTGTCAGCTCCCAACAAGTAAGCGAAGATGAAATATCGCCAGCACATGCATACGATTGCGACCACGTTGGCCACGCACCTGCAGCCACCAGAAAGGTCGCTTGCCCCTGCCAACATGCTCTCACCAGCTGACACAATGACAACAGCTGACACAATGACACCAGCTGACATTATGACACCAGCTGACATCAGCCGACATAATGACACTAGCTGACAAAAGCCGACATAATGACACCAGATGACAACGTGACAAGCTGTGCGCACCTGCAGCCACCAGAAAGGTCGCTTGCCTCTGCGCAGGCACAGCAGCAGCCGACGTAACAACACCAGCTGACACAATGACGCCAGCTGACATAGTGACACGCACCTGCAGCCACCAGAAGGGCCGCTTTCCCCTGTCAGCATGCTCTCACCAGCTGACATAATAACACCAACTGACAAACATGACACCAGCTGACAAAATGACACGCTGTACGCACCTGCAGCCACCAAAGAGGCCGCTTGCCTCTGTGCAGGCACAGCAGCAGCTGACATAACGTCACCAGCTGACATGTTGACACCAGCTGACAAAATGACAAGCCATACGCACCTGCAGCCACCGGAAGGGCCGCTTGCCCCTGCCAGCATGCTTTCACCAGCAGACGTAAATGACTAGCTGACATACAGCCTGTTGAACACAGCACGCACCTGCAGCCACCAGAAGGGTCGCTTGCCCCTGCGCAGGCACAGCAGCAGCAGCCCCAGGCCCCACGAGTCCAGGCAGAAGTCCAGCCGACCTGCCGCGTTGCTCGCCTGCTCAGGCGCCTGAAGCAGCAACAAAGCGATGAAAAACAGCAGCAGCAGCGGCAGTGGCAAGTCATTACGACGGTCAGGCGGTAGGCATGGCCCATAGACGGTCCAAACTTACAACTGTGTTTGCAGGTTGGCGGCGGGGGCGGGGGTGGGGGTGGGGGTGAGGTTGTAAGGAGGAGGAGCAGCAGCAGCAGCCCCAGGCCCCAGGAGTCCAGGCAGAAGTCCAGCCGACCTGAAGCGTTGCTCGCCTGCTTGGGCTCCCGCGGCAGCCAAAGCAGAAGCAAGACGTGTCAGCTCTTGAATAATCCACCAAGCAACAAGGACACGAGTATGCAAGCGGTGCCAGGTGATGAGTGCCACGCTTGTTGAGAACCGGGGCTGCTGCTCCCTCAACCACCCAGCGGGATGGTGATGAAACGACAGCCCCAGGCCTCACGAGCGTATGCAGACATCGTGCCGCCACGCTGCCAACAATTGCTCGCCTGACTAGGTGCCTGGTTGGCCACCTGCAGAGCAGGATTGCCAGAGGCAACCATGAACCAGCCTCAAAGCGTTGCAACACACAGGCACTGCCTGCGAACATCCAAACAGAGAGGACAACAACGAAACACACCAAGCTCTCCAGTCTACCAGGCACACTGCGGCAATCCTCAACTTGAAGCTTCCAACTGCACAGCAAAAAGCGGCTGATGGCCGCCATCACTTGGCCAAACGCATGCAAACAGATCACAGCAGATAGAAGTCTACAATGACCACTTTATTGCAACGGCATCTGCCAGTAGCCATCTCCTTTGGCACAGCATCACCGGCTGCAATGTTGCATTGTACATTTACATCGCCTGCCTCACTCACCTGCCGCTCACTGGTGCATAAAACAGGCCCGTACTGGGGCGCATCTGTGCGCTGCTTGGCCAAACCTGCCAAAACCACAGCACATCACAACAGTACAGAGCAAGATAAAGCAAGCGACAAAGCGGCGGTCATGGGCCAACAGAGGCGCCCCAGCAAACAGTCCCCTGGGCACTGCATCTGACCTTGCCTGCAGCAGCTGCCCAGCCCACCTGCCACTCCTTGGTGCCTGATACGGGCCCGTACTGCGGTGCATCTGTTCGGCAGCAGCCAAAACAAACAGACAACAAACAAACGAAGCAGAAGATGATTGATTGCGGAAAGGCGGCAGCCAACCACAGAGGTCAGCAAGTTCATCCCATTGCAACAAGCTGTGCCGCTCCAGCCCACCTGCCACTCCTTGGTGCCTGAGACAGGCCCGTACTGCGATGCATCTGTTCGCCAGCAACCAATGAAACGAACAAACAACTCTATGTTTGTAAACAGCCCGCAACCAACCGCAGAAGCCAGCAATTTCAGCGCAGAGAGAACCACAGCTTGCTGCTCCAGCTCACCTGCCACTCCTTTGTGCCTGATACAGGCCCGTACTGCGGTGCGCCTGTGCGACGCTTGGCCACGCCCAAGTCACACAGCTTGATGCTGGGGTTGTCAGCGCTGCCAAACACCTGCGGCAAGAGAAGGAGTCAGCAGTTTACAGGAAGCATGGTGGAATCACCTGATAAAAGCATGCAGGCCCCTGATGTGGTTGTACAGACTGCCAAACACCTGCGGCATGAACAGCAGGAGATCCATCTAACCTGCACCTGGCGCTGCCTGCAGGCCTACTTGCTGACCACCATAAGCTCAGCCCACTGGCCTGGCAGACATCAACCATACCAATAATGATACCAATAACATAGGCCTTATCCACCTGAGAGTACACTCCTACTATGAATGCGGCATCTTGGGCATGCTCACCAGCAGGTTGTTGGTCTTCATGTCACAGTGGATGTGTCCAGCCATGTCATGCAACAATGATCAAGCACAGCAGCAAGTTGACATGCTGCCCACAAGCCGCTTGAAACCCCACTGAAAACCTCACTGTCAGCGGCTGCCTCATGCTCACCAGCAGGTTGTTGGTCTTCATGTCACAGTGGATGTGTCCAGCCATGTCATGCAACAATGATCAAGCACAGCAGCAAGTTGACATGCTGCCCACAAGCCGCTTGAAACCCCACTGAAAACCTCACTGTCAGCGGCTGCCTCATGCTCACCAGCAGGTTGTTGGTCTTCATGTCACATGTGAGAATGCATCACACGCAACACCATCAAGCCAACAGCGAGTTTGCATGCTCAGAATGGGCAGAGCCCACATGCTGCTTGAAACCCCACTGACACCTCACATTTGCTAATGCTCACCAGCAGGTTGTTGGTCTTCATGTCGCAGTGGATGTGTCCAGCCATATCATGCAAGTCCCGCAACCCCAGCGCAGCAGCCCGCACAATACGCTGCGACACAGCACTACTCAAGCCGCACGCCTGCTGCTGCTGCTGCTTTGGTGACAGCCCAGGGAACCGAATCTGCTGCTTTACTTGGCCATCTATCAAGCTCTGCTGCACATCTCCCAACTCTGCATACTCCATGAGGATTGCAGGCAGTGCTGCTGCACCGCCTGCTGCTGCAATGTTGCCTGCTGCGAATGCGTCTACGATGTATGGTGAGGATGCGCACGCTGTCATCACTATAAACTCGGACAGCATGCGCTGACGACCTTGCGTGAGGTACAGCTCTGCGTCGTAGTTGTGGTTCTTCTGCACAGCACAGATGTAGCAAAGCAGCAAGTGCAGTCAAGAGCATGCTTGGGGCAGGTAGAGCACTGCATCGTGGTTGTGGTTGCGCTGCATGCACGCGAAAGATAACATAGGGCCGCAGAGTAGATGATGTCAAAAGTGCAGCAGTGTTAGCAAAATCCACGCCAGTGAAAACCAGGGTTGTGGTTGCGCCACACAGCACGAATGCAGCAATGCCCAGCGGCAGCCAATGCAGCACACAGCACTTGCAGTCAAGAGCATGCTTGCGTGAGGTAGAGCGCTGCGTCGTGGTTGTGGTTCTTCTGCACAGCATGAGTGCAGCAACGCAGTAAACAGCAAGAGCAGTCAAGGGCATGCTTGGGACAGGTAGGCCTGCGTCGTTGTTGTTATAAGTAGAGTAGAGTTGTTATTGAGCTGCATGCATAAAAAATAACAGCGGGTTGCAGAGCAGATGATGTAGCAAGCACAGCAGTGTCAGCAGGTGCTATGCAGTGACACCCACGCGCCTGCTCTTGATTCTGCTGCATCATGGTTATGGCTGTCCACCAACACAGCAGTTGAGCTGGTGTGCGCCGGAGCAGGAAACCGGCAAGGGCGAAAAGTGGTGGTAGGCGAGTGCCGGGTCCCATACACAAATCAGATTCCAATGCTTGCGAAACAGGGCTGGCACAGCGTTGACGCACGTGCCGCCATTTGCTGCTCCTGGCCCTACCCAACTGACACTGACACTGACTGACGCAGCATCGCCACCCACCTGCAATTCTGCGCTGGTGTTGTGGAAGGGTGGTGCCAACTTGAGTGCCATGGTCACGCTGTTGCTGCTGCTGCTGCTGCCGCTGCTGCATCCTGGCCCCTGTTCTGCCAGCAGTTTGCGCACGGCAGCGCCTGCTAAGCCTCTCAGCTTGAGTGCCAAAAGGCTGTTGGGCCCTGTTGCTTTCACTGACACCTGCGTTACATAACAAGCAGCAAGCAACGCCTCTGGCTGCAGCAGATGCAGTACAACAGGCTGCGAGCTGCGCGTGAAATTGCTGTTGTGCACCCTGCGCGCCACCTACATGCCAAGGCAAAGAGCGGCATTTCTCTCCCTGCCAGCAGTGCGTTCTGATCCGTTTCCTGCAAGCACTGCTGCCCTGCTGCTTGATGGCTGGCATTGCTGGCATACACATCTTGCATGCATGTTTCCCCAACATTTAGCGCACCTTGTGCACCTCTCCAAAGCCTCCCCTGCACATGGCAGCCACATGTTCGGCACATTTGAGCGCAATGAACATCCTTGCATGTGCACCAACGCAGCAGCTGCTGCTGTTTGGCCTTCAACATTGCATGCAGCGCCTGACCGTAATGCTGCACACCACAGTGTATCGAGCAAGCTTGCTCTGAGCTATCCGTTTCTTGCTAAATGCCTGCAATACACAGCCGCCTGCCGCACCATGCACATGCAGTGCCTTCACTACAATGATCCAAGCATACATACAATCGCAGACTGTCGGCGCTATCAACGAAACCTGTGCCCACCTGCCTAGGCTGCAGCATATATTGAGCTGCAGCTGCTTGCTGCTGTATGTTGGTGTCGTGCTGTGCTTGCTGCCCGGCAGCCATATGCTCATAGTGGTTGGGAAGTAGTCAGCGCCAGCACTTGCTGCTGCAACGGCCGCTGCTGCTGCAGCTGCAGCAACGGCAAGGCTGGGCTGGTTGCTACCTGCACTCTCTCTTCCAGCTGCTGCTGCTGCTGCTGGTGGCAGCCGCAGCCCTGCTGCAGGTGCTGCATGCCGCTTCTTGCGTGCCTGTGCTGCTGCTGTTCTAGCTGCTGCTGCTGCTGCTGCTTTGGGAAGTTTCGTCTTCTGCTTCTTCTTGTTATGCGCTGCATCTGGTGTTGATGCCTCTGTTGCTGCTGCGGCATCGCCTGACGCATCTACTGCGCTTGCTGCTAGCTGCATGCGCCGCTGCCGCTGCTGCCGCTGCTGCTGCAGCGTCGGGCACTGCGCCTCTACACTTGTTGGTGCCTCATCTAAATCTGCATGCAATACACATGTAGCAGCCGCATATGATGATCAAACCAAAGTTTGCAGTATGCAAGGTGCAGGGTACAACTGGTGCCTCAATAGTCCTGCTTGCCATGTAAACAGAGCAGGTAAAATCAGCGCATTGGACCAGCCTACTGCTGTTGGCAACTTGCAGGGTGCACTATCACTGTGGCGTGCTAGAGATGTACATCGCAGAGATGTAGTGATATGCCATTAGATGTGGCATTCATGCACTGGACATGCCGCCTGCTAATGCTGCATGCACGGCAGGTACAGCCTACAGCAACTCCGCATGCAATCATGCTCTTGCACGCATGCATGCACAACATGGTCCCCCCCAAAAAACTGGAAGCTGCATCAACTTTGAGGCTTGCACAAATGCTGGCCCTGCAAGCAAGCTTGCACAGGAGGATGCCATCTTTTTTGAAAACTTGGCAGGTGTGCAATGCCCACTTCACATGCTACCTCAGCTTGCCAAGCTGCAATGCAGGACCCACATGAGAGTGCACAACCCACAGCCATGAACTGCACTACCTGCAACAATGTAGCTGTTAGTCTCCTGGCAGCTGTAGACCCACCTGGTGGAGCACGCTTCTGGCCCACCCCGACAGGCGATAAGTTGTGTGCAGCAGCTGCTGGTGATGCTCGTTGCAGATGCAGGGCAGAGCTGGGGCCCTTCTGCTGCTGCTGCTTGGTTGCCAGCCACTGTCTGTAGTCTCTCCAGCCCTGCTTGTTTGCGTCTGCTCTGCTTGCAAATACGACTGAGCTGCAAATGTAAAGAAGGTGAGTTGAGCATACTTGCTGGCCAGGGTGCAGATACATGCTATCATAGCCAATGCTAGCATTGATCTGCCCTTGAGCCTGCGTCAAAAGGTCTTGCAAAGCACATACGCGGTCAATCTGCCCAAGAACGGCCTACGAGAGCTGCACAAGTGTCGAGCCTGGCTTGCTGCAACTACCACAGCACGTACAGCCATGACTGACCTAAAGCCGTCCCTCCTGAAGACGTGGCCGGTGCCATCTGTAAGTATATAACCACTTCCGCGCACTAGCGGCCTCCAAGGTGCGTCCGCCATCGCAGAAAGTCGATCAGCCTTTCAGTGCATGCCCCACACTAGCTACAACAAACACCGCTAGACGCGTCAATGCACACTAGACGGACGTGAGCATTCATGGTGTTTACAAGGATCATAAGGGTGCTGACTATGAGGTGCCGGTGCGTGTAACACAACGAGCAAACCCTAACCTCCTCTAAAAGGAGACGGTCAATGGTGTCACTGTTTCAACTAACTTCCGTTTGCGCGAACGTGAATCACGGAGGGCAGGAGCAGGATCGGACGCTCAACTGCCATGACACATCACTTCCATGCTCAAGCAGCAGCACACTGCAGCAGCATTGTCGCAGCTGCGTCACGCACGTACCGCGGGGTCAATATTCAATGAATAGTACGTGCAGAGAGACAACATCTCAACTTACAGGCAGCACTCTTACAGCTGCATTCCTGCCCCAACCCACAGGTCAGGTAACTCTGGACAGGGCCCGCCTCGATTTGCAAACTCCCCACAACCATCAAGCCCCCAAGCATCATCTTTCAGATGCAGCATCAGCGCAATGAACAAAGAGTCGGACATCACAGAGCAAGCCTGATGATGCCACCAGACAATGTGGCTAAGCAGCCTGTGCTGCGCCAGCACAGCGGTGCTGATCTCCAAAGGACACAGCATGCTAGCAGAAACGCCCATCTTCATATGGCAAGTCATGAACACCGCTGCAACAGGGGCACCTGCCTATTTGGCACTACGCAAACAACATATGACAACTCGTGCAGCGCATGCTGTTCTGGTTGCAGCGGGCATGCTCTAGTAAAAGCAGAGATTGCCTGAGGACCGACGCATCACAAGCATATGCAAGGCACAGCTGCAGTAGACGTCCACCAGAATAACAGATTGCACCCAGCTTACTCAAAACTTTGCATCGCAATGGCAGTCCACCCTGTATATTGTACCAGCATAGCAATGCACCACATCTTGTATGTAAGAAAACTTGGAAGTCAAACCACTGTGTGATGTTCTGTCACATCACCGCTGCCTGGAGACAGGAAAGACTTCTGCAGATCTTTCCTCATTGCAACACCCACAGTCAAGACACTGCACTTAAGCGTAACTTACTGATGACTTGAAGTCATGATGAACCCTACTGTCACATATAAGAAACAAGAGTGTCTGTACAAAACATTGTAACATCCAGCGCACAAGCCGGCCCAGTTAGCAGCTAGAGCATCCAATCACTCTACCTGCTACTGCCAAACGTACCACAGTCAACCCCAGAGAACCCAGCATCACAAATGCACACCCCATTTGCCAAGTTGCACGCCCCATTGCCGCGGCAATCCTTAGGACACGCCTTAGCCGCTGCCGCTGCGCCTAATTGCTGCTGCGCTGCTGAACACGTATCAGCTGTCGGACAAACAGTGAACGTCCCGGCTGGGCTAAGCCCCATCACCTCGGGCTGCTGCCGCACGAATGCCTTCACAGGAGGCAATGTAAACACGCCGCTGGTTGCCGCAACACCCTTGAAGCGCAGCGTCTGCGTACCAGCACGGAAGTAGCTGAAACTGAACAGCACGCTTGCAGGGCTAGTCGTCTGCACAGGACACACAGGCCATGGGCGCCACCAAGGGATGGGACGATATAATGGTGAGACGCCACTGCTCATTGCCATGCCACCTGGCCGCGACATCTGCACCATCGGCTGCGCCCCCGCACTCTCAGCCATGCTAGGATATGCTGCTGCCCCGATAGAAGCAACTGCAAATGGCTTGCCCATCGCAACAGCCCTGCTGTTGGGACTGCTGCTGCTGGGTGCCGAGAGGTCACTTTCGTCCTCGCTGCTGCTGCAGGAAGTTGCCAGGTCAGCGTCCTTGTAGACGTTAGGGTCCAAGGGTTCAAGCCCACCTGGCATTAAAACCTCAACCACAACATCGGACTGATCGTCCGGGCTAGTGACCTGCACTGCAACGGTCACCAGCTTGCCCAACCCCACACCAGCGAGGTTTCCACCATCTGCGGATGCTAGCTGCACGACGCGCTGTACCCAGAGTCCGCGGTAGGTTGGGAACGGCAGCAGCGCTTCTGGTGTGAAATTGAGTGACGCAGCAATGGACACTTCACCGCTGCCCTTTGCGTTGAAAACAAGGCTGGAGCCGGACGGAATGCGCTCCCACTTGGTGCTGCTACGCGCAACGGTGCCTGCATTGCTGGTGTTGAAGCGCGCTGACAGCAGATTCACAAACGGCCCCTGGAAGGCCTTCGCATTGCTGCCATTGCTGCTGCTGCTCTTGTTGCTGCCAGCTGCTGTGTTGGTCGCGCTTGCAGGTGCCGGTACGCCAGCCACTGCAGTCAGCGCGAGGTCTGGAGTGGTGCTCGATGTAGCTGCGTCGTATGCTGTCAGTGCAGCGCCACGTAACGCGGTCTCCCAGGGGTTGCTGCTGACGCAGATGGCGCCAAACGTGCGGATGGGTGGGGGTGCTGCGCCCTGGCCGGCCCATGCAGCGATCTTTTGGATGAGGGGGTTGTCGGTGCCGGAGCGCAGGAAGAGCATGAGGGCCAGGGACTGGTCTGAGAGGGCTGCAGGGCAGCAGAGGGGGGCGGGGAGGAGCAGCGGGTAGCGGCACACATGAATGTGTGCTGCGGGCACTTGCAGACCGGCAATGGGGCGAAGCGCACAGTGGATTAAGTATCAAGAGCGTGCGGGAATGCACAGTGCAGTACACCTGGGAATGCACGATGCTAGAAACCAAGTCTGCCTGAGGATATTCAAAAACTGCTAGAGAGGGAAGCCGAGCACAACAACAGCAGGATGCGTATGATGATGCTGCTTGCTACCTCAACCAGCCATCACTGCCCTTGTGAGACATGCAGTCACTTGACTAAACCGCATGCACCAGATCCTGGCTAGTACTGCTGCAGTACCCATGAATGAACTAATGAATGAGTTGATGAATCAATGAATGGATGTCTACGCATGGTGGTTTTTCACACTAAAACTCTGTGTGACATGAGGAAACCTCGCACGCCCCAACACCCCCGACCATTGCAGTACCCCCACCAATGCAGTACCCAGCTCACCTGCAGCGCCGCGTTCTCCATCAGCTGACGCAACATACGCCGTGCGCCCACCCACCCTCACGTTGCTCAGCAGCCGTCTGACAATCTTCCCAACCTCGCTGCCGCTGCCGCTGCTGCTGTTGCCAGCCACCAGCAACGTCAGCCCCACCCTCGCCTGTCCCCCAACTGACATGTTGACTGCAGCTGACACCAGCCTGCTCATAGACAAGTCTTTCTGCACCTCTGCACTGACACCTGCTGGCTCCCAGCTCGCACCAAGCACGAGCCTCGCCCATGACAGCGTATCCAAATCCCTGTACTCCGCGGGCGGCTGTGCCGCACGTGCAGCAACAGCATCAGCGACTAGCTGTCCTTCCAGTACTTTACGCCAAGTCTGTGTGGCTGCAACAAGTGCAGCCCAGGGGCCTGACACTTCCTTGGCGCCTGTAAAGCCTGCTGCGTTGACCGTGTTTGACTTGCTGGCCTGACCTGCTGCTGTTGTTGACGATGTTGACGTCAGCTGCTCAACGAGCCAAGTGGCCCACGCATTCAAGTCAATGTCTGCCCTGCTAGGGCCGCTGCTAAAGGGCCACAAGCAGCGTGGGTCAACAGACAGCAGGCCATACGTGGCGTCGGTGAGCGGCTTCACTGCGGTTTGCAGCGCGTGCTGTGTTGCGTTGAGTTGGTACGGGGTGAGGTAGCTGCTGGGGGCTGTGGAGGGTGGCCGGTATGCAGCTAGCATCGCTGGCAGGACTGACAGGGCGATGGCGTTGGTGCCAGATGGGCAGTTGCCTAGGGAGTTGACGCCTTGACGCACAAGGGCCTCGTAGCTTCCCTGCAAGTTGCAAACAAACGCATACGCAGCACAGTCAGCGGCTGCTGAGAGCATAGGACAGACAGGAAGTGACGTATAAGCGATCTGCTGCTGAAGGGCGTGAGTAATGGATGCAGCGGCATGGCTGGCATGTGAGGTCGTTTGCTGTGGAGCACACATGCAACACACCCCACTGTCAGCGCATAGTGTGTGCCCTCATGCACACACAAGAACAAAACGAACTTCAAACCCTACAGTCTTTGAAATTCCAGAGCACACGTACAAGGGCGCTCTGCCCTTCTGTGCATAGTCAAGGCACTACTGCTTTTGCTCACCTGCACTGCTGGCAGGTAGCCAACCCCAGCCACCAAGCTCACACTGCCGCTGCCATTCTCAGCACGCGGCAGCGCCAGCCCCTCCACCCTGTTTGCCACACTGCTGCTGTTGCTGCCGCGCACAGCAAAGCTGGTGGCAATCCACACAGGGCCCTGCTTGCCCAGCACCGGCACTTGCAGCTGCACCTGATCGGCCACGTCAGCATTGCTGCCAGCTGTCGCCACAAACTTGATGCTCTGAACCCCTAAGCCCTGCGCACTGAAGTTAAACCGCGCCTCTTGCTGGGCCTTGCCGGGGCCGAGTGTGACGCTCACACTAGCTGGACCCTTGAGCGCGAGTGCATTGCTGCTGCTGCTGCCAGAGTCACCCTCGCCTTCACCACTGTTGCTGCTGCTCTTGGGTGTCACTAGTGTGGCAGTAACGGTGACGCGAGTGTCACTGCTGAGGTCACCCGGAGCTTCCACCAGAACTCCTGCTGTGAAGTTGTCACCAGCGCGAACTTGACGCGGCAGCGAAGGCGTCAGTGACACCGCACGCCGCACAACAAGCTCAGCCTCAGCTGCGCCATACACTGCACCAACTGCTGCAGCCTCTGCTGCTGGCTTGGGTGCTGCGGCATACGCACGCACCACAAAAGTACCGAGGCTTTCAGGCGCTGGGAAGTTCACAGTGACGCTGCCGTCTGCACCTGCTGTCACTACCTTGAACAGCGCTGTCACTTTGAACGATTCCTGCAAGCGAAGCTCAGCACCTGGCGCTGCTGCAGCTGGCGCTGCTGCTCCTGCCCTGCCGCCTGCACCGTCTGGCAGTGGTGCAGCTGCCGCAACTGCACGGGGTGCAGCAGCACTGTTTGCTGTTGCTGACTTAGCCATCATGGGGGCAGCTGCTGGTGCTGCCATGGCTGCCATGACCACACCGTCTGAGGCGACTGACTCGGCAGCTACGCCTTGGAAATTGAACGGCACTGGGCAGGGCTGTCCCCACGAGCATGCACGGGAAGGCATCAACGTGATAGGGGTAGTGAAGCCTGCAGTGCATTAGAGGTAAAACAAACACAATTAGTGTTTGTGTGGCTCACAAGGATTCATTTCCAGAGACAACTCTGCAATGCATGTCGCCTCGTTACACTGACTGCGCGGAGCTCAGGCAGGAGCTGCTAGTGATACACGTGCACATCTCAAACCCACACACGAACACACATGCACACGCGCCCCGCCCCTCATGCCCCCACCCCGCCTCGTCCCCCGCCCCCCTTTCCCCACACACCACATCACCTGCACATCATCACCTGACTTGCCACCACCTACCTGCCAGGTATGTGGCGTCAGGCACATCCACTGCAGCTGCCTGTGGCGGCATCGACATGCCTCCGTCACTTGCCAGCGGATAGAACCCGCCAGGCGTCACTTGCGTGTCAACAGGCAGCCAGGGATCAAGCGTGCCTAAGCGGCGCTGCAGCGCTGTAAAGGTTGCGTTGATTGCTGTGCGGCTGGCGCGTAACGCGTTGAGGTCCGTGAGTGTGAAGTAGGTCGACATGTCAGGCGCGATGGCAGTGTTGACGTTCTGTTTGCAAATGGTACAGCAAATCAGGGGGAAAGGGGGGCGCAATAAGGGAACAGGAGCATGAGCAGAGGGGCAAAATGCATCCGGAGCACATACTGCGTGCAGGCTGGAGGGTCCAGTGCAAGCGGGCAGGACTGTCGCAGGAGCAATAACAAATTGCAGCTGGTGGAGACCAACACATCCTTGTAGGTGCGCTGAGTTCCATGGTGACATGCCATCTCAGTCAGGTTCAGGTCGCGACAGAACACACGGGTGTGTGTAATGTATGGTATGCACAACACACGTCACATCTCCTGCAACAGCAAACCAGTCGTTGCCACATGCCAGATTTCACACTGTACCTGCAGTGCGTAGGGCATCAGGTCCAGTATGGCCTTATCCACCACCAGCAGCGTCACTTCAGCACCAGGCACAGCCGCGCCAGAAGCATCTCTGACGGACACCTTGATGGAGCCCTTGCCACTCTGCAGCCACAATATGAAACAGCAAGCATGTGTTGTGAATTTTGTGTTCTTGCAGCAAAGCTACAGCAGCCAGTGTTTACGCACTTCAGCTCTGCAGCGCGCATGAAATGCGTATAAAAAAGAATAGCATCACGACAGTTCCAGTTCCCCAGGTCAGCCTGCGGTTGCCAAGCAATCACCCGCGCACCTTGGGTGCGAGCACTGCCAGCCCATCTGACGTCTTGGCCTCTCCCGCAACTGCGACAGCCACATCCAGCCCCTCAGCTTGAGGCCCTGCCAGCGTGACTTCAGCAGAGACAGTACGAGGAGCCAGCGCATCAAACAGCGCGCTGGTAGGCACATCAGGCAGCTCAAAGTCTTGTGCTGCTGCAGTACGAGTTGTACTGCCAGTTGTAGTGCCAGTTGTACCGCCTGGCGTGAAGATGCGCGGGAAGAGGAAGTTGCTCCTGTCTGTGCCGCTAGTGCTGTCACCCGCGGTGCTGGCGTCAGTGGACATGAAGCGAGCTGCACTGCTAGGACGGGTGTTTGCAGCTGCTGCCTGCTGGGCATTGCTCTCCCTGTCAAAAAGTGGGATACTGATCCTGATGCCAAAGGGCAAGTTGCTGCGGCTGTTGCTGCTGCTGCTGCGCGTGGTGCTGATGAAGTTGTTCATCTGTGCTGCAGCTGAGGCCGCAGCTGGCTGGGACGGGCGTGCCACAGCCATGAGCAGAGCAAAGCGGCAGGTGCCACGGCACTCTTCGCCAAGCCCATTGATGGCAATCACTGAGGGACCAGGGGGGATCTGCGACCATGCACAAGGCGCAGCAGCAGCAGCGATGCACAGGTCTTACCGACTGCGTAATGTTGCAGCCTAGCGTCGTTTGACGACATTATGTTTAAGCGACTACGGCAGCGGTGCCCAAGTCCACACCCCAATCGTAGTAGCGCAGTTGAGCAGGACAGACACAGACGCTATAAGAGGCCGCATCGACCACACCGATTTGGCAACACGGCTGCAATGCACAAACAACATAAGCATGCACGCTCATAACTGTAATAACCCCACCTGAGACAGCACGCGGACCTCCTGCTTTACTGCATTGCCCCACACCAGCAGCCCGCTAGTGGAGCCCCACCAGGGGTTTTGCACCGCGAGGTTTAGCGCGCCGCCAACCGTCACATTCTGCCTGTCTGGCAGCAAATTGAGCTGCGGGGGACTAGACCATGGCGATGCAAGCCACGAAGACGCATTGCGGCCGATACTGATCGGAGCACTGCAGCTGCCGTTCACGCAGCCCTTCAGTACAAATTCACCCATGCAAGGTACTGCCAGCTGGCATGCGCCAGCTGCTCTGAAGTCACCAGCAGGGATGCGGCAGCGCTGCTGAGAAAGCAGGGTGAGCTGCTGGGAGCTGCAGTTGGTGAGGGCAGCAGTGCCGTTGGCAGCGGAGAGGGACACCTCCACAGCAGCACCTGCGCAGAGCGACAGAGAGCCAAAGGAACTGGTAGGCTGGTGCAAGCATAATTTTATAGGCTTGGTGCGGCCCGCCAATCAGCAAAAGCAGCGTACGTAGCAATGTTTGACCTAAAACAAGTGCATGCAGCACAAGGCGGCAGTGCAAGCAGCAGATACCCAGATGCCGCAAGCTGCAGCTGTCCTTCGTACGGAACACCGCACGCCCGAAAGTGGCAAGCTGCAGCTGTCCTTCGCGCAGTGCATGCCGCTGCTACACACGCCTGCAGAAAACAGCCCTTGGCAGTGCTTGCGCACACACCTTTAACTGGCGAGTCGTCATCGTTGCTGAATGCGTCTGCCTTGACGCCAAACTTGATGCCTGGAACGTCTGTCAGCAGCGTGCGCTGCAGCTCCACACGCACGGGGCCATCAGTAATCCTGCATGCACGCCAGGACAAACCAATATTGTGCATAAGAACATGCAAACATTCACTTCAACAACCAGACACAACAGGCATGTAGCTGATCGATCCAAGTGCAGTGCTGCTACAAAGGCAAGATGTGGCAGCTCGTCAGACTGGCTGGCACCCCCTGACTGTTGCCCGTCACAAAGAGGCAGGCATAAAACCACCTGCAGCATCATTGCTTGATTCACCTCCCGACCCAATGTTGGTGTTGCAAGCTCGCCTCGCCTACTTATCCATACACACCAGCGGCCGCACCACCCAGCGAATCCCCGCAACTCACATGACGCTCTTGCTGGCAATGATCGGCTCGCGTGTGGGGCCGATCCACGTCACTGACAGGCGGAGGCTGTCGCCAGGCTCACTCTGGTTGGCTGCCGGCAGCTTGCCGAGCTCGATGAGCGCTGTTGCGGTGCCCTGGGCGTTGGTCGTGGAGGTGACGCTGCCGTTGCCTTTGCTGGTCTCCCAGTCGAGCGTGATCTCAGCGTTTGACACATCTGGTGCAGAGCAGATGCAGACATGAAGACAGGAAGAAGATAGGTCACATACATACAGTCAGGTTGAGGAATTTGGCTGATCAATGCTGAGACATGAGCTGTGCCAGCTTCAGGCTTTGAAGTACCGATACACAATATTAGTGCTACAGTCAGCGTAGAGTGCATACAGAATGTCGCACACTTGGACCAGATGCAGGCGCAGCATGCACGTCCCCGCAGCTTGCAGCACTCAAGAGAAAGTCGTGTCATGTTGCAAAGATGGCAACCGCTGTATGCGCAACTCACGGCACAACTAGCATGCACAACTCGAAGATACCTCCTCACCTGACCCAATGTAGGACTCGGCTGTCAGCTTCACAGTCACTCTGTCAGTTGGCTTCACCCAAGCAGGTGCATCAATACTCAGCGTGGCAGTAGGGGGCCTCGGGTCGCCCACTGTGAAAATGGCACTGGCCAGCAAGTCCCCTGGCTGCTCCACAGGCACTGGTGGCAGCTTGGGTGGCACTACACCATCAAACCCTGGAGCCACTGCTACTGCTGGTTGCGGCTCAGACTCGTCAGACTGCATTGCAGATTCTGGCATAGCTGCCGCTGCAGCCGATGCAGTGGAAGCATCCAGGGGGACGCCTTCTGCTGGATTTAGTACGATGACGGTGCCGTCACTGCTAGGCTGCGTAGTTTTGATGACTGTGAAGAGCTGCAGGGCATAATCAGCTGGCGTGGCGCCCTTGGGGACTGGGATCTTGGCGTGTGCGCTGCCAAACGTTGTGTTGACAGCTGCTGTGATGCGAGCGGCTTCAGAGGGAGAGGTCGGGTCGAAGGAGGGTGACACTTGGAAGATGACGGACGTAACGTCCTTGGCTACTTCAAGCTTGGAGCCGCTCCGTTTCTGAATGTAGGCTGCGCATAGGTTGAAAGTCAGGGACACAACAGGAGCAGGTGAAGCAGCAGGAGCATAACTGGGTGCTGCTCATTTAAAGCGCACAGCTTGAGACACTACAGGCACAGCGCACTGTCATCGCCAGTTTGCTTTGTGAAACACCATCCGATGAAGCACAAGTGCAACAATGCGCTGTCTTTGGCAGTTATGCAGCCAGCGCAGCGCACCGCCTCCCCTCACCTGCGACGTGCAGCTCATCCCCTGGCTTCACCAGCTGCCTGTCCAGCACAATGCTTGCAGCATACAACCCAGCAGTGCCAGAGTAGCCGCTCGGCAGCGCACGTTCCCCCCTCACGTGTCACGCACAGCCCAGTTTATGGCTTCACCAGCTGCTTGACAGCAACTGCCCTACACCATGCCCTGCAACCAGCCCAGCACAACCCCCCCTCACCTGTCACGTGCAGCTCATCCCCTGGCTTCACCAGCTGCCTGTCGAGCACAATACTTGCAGCATACGCCCCAGCAGTGCCAGAGTAGCCGCTTGGCAAGCTGGGCACCACCAGGGGGCCCTCGCCAGCCGCTGCGATGACGGCAGAGCGAGTGGAGCTGTTGTAGGTGCCGCTACTGACGTCGAGGGTGCAGATGCCCTCAGCTGTGGTGGTGCAGCTGGGCCCAAGGGACGCAAAGTCCTGCATATGCAAGCATGCGAGGCAGGTGCGCAACGCATGTGGGGTACGTGCAGGTGTGTGAGTGTGGTGAGGCAAGAACGACTGACTCTGAAACTGGACAAGAACATGTGCAGCAGCAGGCAGCAACAGCAATGCTATCCGCTTCACACTCACCAGAAAGCTGCACCACACATTGCCGTCACTCTAACCGTCCCACTCAAACCCCACAGCGCACACAGCTGCAACATACTGTCAGCAGTGCACCTACCCCTGCAGAAGTTACTGCCTGCTCACCTCATTGTATCTGCTCAGGTACACTTGCACCTTTGCACCCGCGACAGGCTTGCTCGCGCCCTGGCTGCTCGTCACCCAGGCCAACAGCTTGCCAGCCTGCCCCACAAACGCAGCCTGCAGGTTGCTCTGCGTCACAAGCAGGTTGCTGGCAAACACGTTGCGCGGTGTGGGCCAAGTGACCTCGCGGCAGCAGCTGCCGACGAAAGAGATGCCGGGCTTTCCTGACAGCGGCAGGGTCTGGAAGGCTGGGTCTGACGAGCTTGGCCGGGAGACACTTGCATCTGCGACCGCAGGAAAGTGGCAAAAGTAAGAGGAGTGTGGGTGTTCGCACTGTACTTGGTTGTAAAGCAGCGCAGGGTCTGGAAAGTGAGTTGTTTCGAAGGGACGCATGCAAAGCAAGGTTTGTCGTAGTCAAACAAGTAAGAATGCAGTTGCAGACCATTCAAGGGACGGGACACAGTCAAAACACTTCTTTAAATATTTATTTTTCTATTATTTTAAATAACTCGCAATGGGTGTCCTGCGGCATTGTGTGTGCTGAACTAAGTGCGCAGAAAGGTGCATTCCTACCTGGGTTTCCAAAGGCAGTGCTGATCAGCCCAGAGTAGCCGTAGTTGAGCGCTGCTACTGCCCGCGCCATGTCACTGATTGCTGCTGTTGCGGCAGGGCCAGACGGTACCGCAATATCCCAGGCCTGCACTTTGTCAAGACCCCTCTCCGATGTTCCACGTGACACCCAAGGCCAGGACAAGCTGGGGTTGCCTGGCTGCACCTCTAGGAGAGCCACCTGTTGCAAGCAGTGAGAGCAGAGCATTGTGTTGCAGCAGCAACAGCAGCGCGCAACAGGAGGCATCCTGCCTAGCACTTAGCGTGAAGAAACACATAATGCATCAAATCAGCATTACTATGCTTTACAATCACGCAATCACGGTGGGATTGCGCCCCTACATGCCGCTGGATTACCGCAATCGATGCATAGCCTGAAAGCCATGGACAGTAGCAAAGCATGTAATCAAGCACGATGCAGGGGTGGAATCCCGTCTTGCTTGCATTCTTTGAAATGAAGTGCAGCACACCTGGTTGAGGTTGGGCCCCTGGTACGCTGCCTCCAGGTCAACCGTCCACCAGGTGTTGACGCTGGACTGCAGCGGCAGCCCGAATGCATCCTTCACCTGCAGACACACAACAAGTTCACAAAGCGCTCAGCAACAGCACTTCTGAATCACCATGGAGCTGCGCACACAAGATAACAGCGGCAGCTTGTACTCACAGCACACCAGAGGTTTTCCCCGCACAAGCATAGGCTCAGGGGCGCTCGTCGAACATTGCATATCTGCATCCAAACATCCGACGTGACAACAGCAACACACCCACCTTGGCATCACCCTGGATAGACACCCTGTAGCGCTGCTTTGGGCCCAATGCAGGCACTGCTGCCTGCAGCGTGCCCTTGCTAGGCCTGCTTAGCTCGAAAGCGACATCTTTGCAGGCGCTGCCCACATCAAAGGGTGCGGCAAAGGCGCAGATCTTGATCAGCGGCGGAATTGAGGAGAGCTGCGTGTTGGCTGCCAGCCCGTGTGGCAGCCACATGGTCAAGCGGCGGTACCTGCAACAGGTGGGTGTAGGTGAGCCTCCCGTTTCTCCTGATTGAGATTCCCACCCCTGGATGTGTGGAGCATGTGATGCCATGTGATGTATATGTAGGGCGTACCGCTTGGTGGCGTGATGGTCATTGCCGGGACACAGTTGTGCCTGTTGCAGCGCACTACTGGATGACAAGCAAACTCATCGGGCTTGCCCACTGACATCAGCAGGACAAATCTCGTCGCTATGTGCTGGCAGTTTTGAGGCTGGTGCCTCTCCGTTGCTGCCGACGCGTTGCTGCCTCCCTTTACCTGACACCGTTGTAGACGGTCTGCGACATGTTGGTAATGTTCTGGAAGTCCAGCGTCAGTGGAATACGGAACGCGCGCAACCCGTACACCTGCAAATGCACACCAGCCACCAACAGCAGCACAGAGGACAGCAGTGATGTGGGCAGGAATTCATGCCAGAGCATGTGGACACCCTAGTTGTGTGCTTTCAGCTGTGCATTCCTCTCAGCGATGCAGCAAGTGCTGCTGCCTGTATCCGTTGGTGCGCACGGCACTACCAAACCGCTGTCCTGGCAGCAGCAGCATTGATTTAAAGTCTACCACCCACGTGGCAGCATCAGCAGCATGCAGCTCACCTGCTTGTCAGTGTCCTTGCTAACAGGCCCTGCAATCGAACTGTAGCGAGCACCAGTAGGCAGCCGCAGCGCAGCACTTGCGCCTGCCGCTAGCCCTGGCACAATCTTGAGCACTGCACAGGTGCTGTTCACTTTCAGCAGGTCTGCGGGGCTGCCGCCACTGGGGCTGCTGCCGACCTTTGGCTGCCCATTTGCTGCAAAAACTAGCGGCCAAAGGATAGGGGGCGCTGATGATATGCAGGGGCTGACAGTGATAGTCCTGCCGGATGCCCCATTGCCAACAAGCTTGAGGGCTGAAGCGAGCTTGGAGAGCTCGACAGGGTAGGAGAATGACAGCGTGAGGTTTCCTGCAAGCAGCAAGTTACGCCTTAGAGCTGTAGAGCATGAGCATGAAGAGCCTCGCGCCCACATCTGCTACATGCTGCCCTGCATGTGCATGCACGTTGACTACAAGAACAGAACCTGGCCAGCAAGTGCTGCAGGACACAGTGAGGCGTGTTGTCCATGATGCAGCACTGCTGTCAGCAAGTGTGCGGCTGAACTTGCTGCAACCAGCAGAACTTGACAACACTGCAGACAGCACCACGAGCAGCAGCATACCATCTGGGGGCACTTCGGGCAGCCTATCATCTGGTAGGCCAACCGTCGCACTCCATAGACCATCTGTAGCGTTGTCTGCTGCCTCGCTGGCTACGCTGGCCACATCCATCACCAGCGGCTGCGTTGCGAGTGGCACGGAAGCACTCATGCTATCCAGCACCAGAGGAGCGCCTGCAACACACAGCAAGGAGTCATCGTCTGGGCTGTGAAAGGGCTATGTAAACAGCACATGCACCTCTAGGAGCTACCTGTTCGCAGCACCGGACACAACTGCATGTGCGCCTGCAGTTCCTGCACAGCACGCCTGCCCTGCACCATGCCATCTCTGGGGTATGTAGGCGCTTCGCTGCATACACATGTGTGCACTACGGCACTAAGGTACGCACGAGTCTTGCAGGCAGAGTCCCAGGCACGCACCATCGAACGATTTGAGGCCCTTGTTCCAATTGAAGCTGCATGCGAGGTCACTGGGCCACTCAACAAGCGGGTCAAAGCGCGCAATGTTGGTGGTCACCCAGCGCAGCCGCCCAGGCATGCCGCATGACAAGGTGAACGGCACCTGCAGGAGCGACACATATGAAAGAACAACCGCATGAGCTAAAATCTATATGATCATGACAGGATGTGGCGTTGCTGCGGCACCTGCAAGCTGTTGGCTTCTGATGCCTCAACTGACAGTCTGCGGCTTGCAGGAACATCTATGCAGCTGCTTGGGGTTGCTGGGAACGGCCGAGGCGGCATAATTATAAACGCTAAGTCGCTGCATGCTTGAGCACTGGTGTGGAGGCACTCGGAATTGCCCGCTGCTTGCTCAGCAGTAACCCACCAAGTTGGCTGGCAGTGCTGTGCTGCCCCAATCAGAGCCCAGTGCAATCACTGGCCTGGAGAAGACAGCCTGCAAGACACACAGGCAAAATTCAGCAACTTGAGCATATGCAGACGCTTGCAGGACTGCTGCAAAGCAGGTGTATGACGGCTGGGTTGACAAGCGCAGGTGGTATAGTGGGATCGGTATGTGGTAGACGTGTCACACATTGCGCTGAGACCAGCAGCGCAACTGGCTGCGATGCGGTGGCACTGAATTCCTCCAGCCAGCATCATACGTTATAAGCACGTGCTAACGCAGCTGCTAGATACAGGTTGAACAGGCATGATGCGCAAGGAATGGCTGGCGTCCAAACGCTCCCTGCCTGACAGATGCAGTTGCTGCAGCTGCTGCCAGCATGACAGGCAAGTGCATAACATCAAACTCACCGTGAGCGCCTGGCGCCCTGTCAAAGTGACTGCTGCTGTTGAATTTGAATAGGTGGAAAGTGCTGTTGGTGTTGTTACCAGCACTCGCAACGGCAGCTGGTCCTGCAGGAAGGCTGCCTGCGCTGCAGCTGCTGTCAACTGCAAAACCAGGCATAGGCTCACAAGCAGAAACGCCCAGGCCCCTGCAAACATCCCAATACAACATGGCAGGGTAAACAGATCCGTCAGCACACTTGCGTGGTGCCATATGCACGATCAAGGATGCCGAGACTGTGTAGGCAGCAGGTGCGGGACTGGTTGCTGCTGTCAGTTGTCTGTGCTCGAGAACTGAGCATCAGCCAGCACTGATTTGCATATGTAAGCATACATGTCAGGAAACATTCAACTCAGGCACCAGTGATTACTGCTTGCCGCTGCTGGTGCTACCAGGTGCGTGTTCACCTAGTCGAGGCCTGTTCATCGCGACTGGCCACCACATCCCCCTCATGAGGCTGGGCTTGTAACGAACGCCCGTATCAAGCCATGAACATACGGGCAAAGTGCCTTCAACCTGTGCTCCGTCAAGTTTCCGTTGTTTCCTTCACACTGCTTTGCTTGGTAATGTTTTGCAGACAAGTACGCACAGACAAAACAAAGACCAACACTTTTGATTTCCCTGTTGCTGAACACTCCGATACGATCACGTTCTTAAGGTGGGGCTGGATGCAGCTGCAGGTCCGTGACCAGGGCTTTGCACAGCAATTAAGCGGGTGTTAGCAAAATCCGTCCAGAGATGTTGTTGCAAAAGGACGTCGTCACTAGCAACTTCAAGACGGTTGCGCTGCGGCCAGCAGTCTGCAAGTGACAGGTGCTGTTACGCTGTGGCAGCTGCAGCAGCTGTAGCAGCTGCTTGGTCCTGGCGCTGTACCAGTGCACAGTTCAAAGGTATCATGGTGAACGTCCTGCTCAAATGCAAAGTCATGAGCTTGTATGTAAGACCATCTGATTTGGTTGGCGGACAACCGCTGCTTGCTGTTCAGGGCACCATTTTTTGAACATCATCATGGCACAGTGCAGCATGCTCCTTGGCATCCCATGGCCTGCTAGCTTCAGACTGCCCCTGCTCGACAGGCTGTAACTGAGCAGTAGCCCGTGCATGTCGTAGCTTGCCAAGTGCAATGCACAGCGTGCCATGTGGTAAGATAGCAGCCTTCGAGCACTGCCATGTGCCTGGGTGGCTCACCCATGGGTTGCATCACAGCGAAAGAGGATACGCAGCGAGATGTGTTTTGTCTTCGCGTGTGGTGGGATCACGCCTGTCGATCTGAGTAGCTGGAAATTATTTCGAACCAAGAGGAACAGCTGCCACCTGACTCAGCAGTGGCTGGCTAGCAGGGCCTGCTGGCTCTGGCCGCCATACCACCACAAATGTACAAAACATGCTTCAAAACTATGTTTCGCCGGGCAAATGCTCGGTGGCTATTGTTGGGTTTGAGGCGACTAACCAAGCTGGGGAGCCTGCGGGGTTGACGCCCACGGCCAAATGCTTCCTGGAAGTTACTCTGCCCAAGCATCATCTGGCGAATCGGAAACGCCTAAACATGACATCTTTGGACTTGAAAATGTCTCAAACCAAGTATGCGGTATCGTAGGAGGGTGTCATCGCCGGAGAATTGCTCCAAACATGCGCTCGATGGTACCCAAACACAAGAAAAAGTCGAATCAACAGCTAAATGATGCCACGAGGGCTGTTAGGCGCCTTCAGGCGCAGCTATCCGGGCTGCAGGCGCAGCGCTCGGGCCTGATGATCAAGGTGACCAGTGGAACACGCACGCCAGACAGCGACATGATCCTGATTGAGTTCACTCAACGGAACGCTGCACGGTTCAGCAGCCAAGCAGCCAAGATTCATGGCCAGACTGTGGTGCAGTGCATGCCTGTGTCTGCTACTGTTGCAGGCTTTGCTGCTGGCCCCTGAGATGCATCAGCTGCATGCCACCCAGCAGCGCCGTGTTCTCATGCTGCCGGTCAACGCTGCTGCTACTGTGTCGCTGTTGCCGCTGCAGTATGGCTTCTTGATGGGCATCTGTGAGGTCCTTGCTCACCTGCGCACCACCTGGGCAGGCGATCATCTGGATGATGATGGATCATCACCACCAACAACAGCAGCAGCAGCAGGCAGCGGACCAGCAGGAGACCTGGCAGCTGCAGGGGCAGCAGCTTTGCAGGATGCAGGCATGGATGCGATATACGATGACAACGAGCTGCAGCTGCTGATGTTGCTTCCGAGCATGCGACTGTTGAAGGAGACATCTGTCCCTGCTGCTAGCCACAGCAGCAACTTTTCGGCAGCAGGTAGCGCAAGTACGCAAGCAGCAGCAGCAGCAGCATCAGGCAATGGTGGCAGCGGCATCGGCAACAACAGCAGCAGCAGCAGCAGTCAGGACACACTGCTTGTGCCAGGCGGCGATGGCTTGCAGCTGCTGCTGCGATTGCTGCAGATGGTAAGTTGGGTGTTGTATCGAATCATGTCGACTCATGTATGTTGCTGAGCTGTGAGCGCGGTGCAGAATCAGCTGCCGTCAAAGCTGGACACTTCGCAACAGATGCAGGCAGTTGTTTCTTCGGTGGCAGGCGAATTACGCTGCGCGTTTGTCTGCCTTGCAGTGTGCAGCCAATGCGGCAATCATATTGCTGCAAAGTTTGCTGCAGGCGTAACATTTTGAATTGCGGTTTTGCTGTTTTGCTTGTTGCTGACTGCAGCCAAACAGCCCAGGCTTGGGAAGCGTAACCCGGCAAGAGCTGCTGTCGCAGTATGGCTGCACGGTGCGGCAGCTGTCCCTACAGCTGCACTTGTACAAGGCTGGAGCGATGCAGGAACAGGGCTTGGAGGGGGGCTCAAGCCAACCAGATAGCGGGATGGAAGGCTGCTGGAGGCGCGACCCTTTGCAGGAAATGAAAACCACCCTGATGCAGCACCTGCATAAGCTGTGGAGCCTGTCACAAGCCGGCAAGGCCGATCTGGTGATGTGTCTGTAAGTCAATCACTGACCGTTAGTAACTTGGCCTGTACGTATGTTGGTAACATGGCGTGTACACCAAGGGTAGTTGCAGCCGGTGTGGGCGGTCATGGCCTGACATATGTTGGCTCGCTTTGCAATGTGACATCGCTGCAAAACGTATGCAGCATCTGCGGCCTTGCCTGATGCCAGTCAAGTTTGCAGTTCTGCCCTCAACGCTGCTCCGTGCAGGTCAAAATGATCAGCATGCTGTTGTCGCGTCGTTATGTTTCGCAGGGTTGTGACAGACAATGAGACAGGCATTAGCCTGCCAGGGCCTCAAATGGAGCTCCACAAGTGAGCGCAAGAAGAGACCCCTGCAGAACACATAGAACACTGGCACAGATTGTAACCAGCGCAGCACGTGGTGGTCTTCTTTCATGTGTTGTGACGTTAGTCGTGAATTGTGACGTTAGTTGTCTAACACCACCAGTGCCACAACCCCCTCTGCAACAGCGGCGTTAAGCCTACCGACAAACCAGCACACTGAGGGTCTACATGCAATGCGTGATGTATCGATGTCTATATGCAATGCATCGATGTATCAACGTCTATTTGCAATGCATTGCTGCATCTCTGTCTGCAGGTTTGCAGTGCAGCTCATAGGCCTCAGTCAAGAGCAGCGACAACGCATAGCCAACACGTATGCAGTGTACCAGGAGCTGATGCAGAGCATTGGGGCACACGACGTGCCGCAGCTGCTGCCACAAGACACCAGCAGCGACGGCAGCAGCAGCAGCAGCGGCGGCAGCAGCAGCATACCAGCTATGCAAAGCCACAGCCGGCTGCAGCAGAACATACAGCTGTGGGCCGGGGTGAATAAGCTGCAGCGGAAGGTGGGAACTGCTGCTTACATGGGAACGCCACATCAGCACATGATACACGCTTTTCAAAATGATCGAGTGTTGTTCAGCAGCAGCGTGTTCGTGTTGAAACAAAGCATTCACTTTGATGTAAAAACTTCTGACGTTTCTAACGTTTTTGAACAGTACGGCGCTGCTCAGACAGACACATGCATAACCATAAGCAGACATGGGCCGCTGGCTGCTGATATTGGGTTTCGTGTCCTGGGTACTGGCAACAGATGCTTTGCAGCTTTGAGGTATACAATGATACAGCTGTGTGTGCAGGTGCTGCTTGGCGGCTGCTGTTAGAACATACAAATCCTGGTCATGTACTGTATCTGCACGGGCCTCTCTGTCTAGCGGAAATCCTGTACTTGCTTGTATCACCAGTGCTGAACAATTTGAAATTGACTATAACAGTTATCTGACTGTCTGCTGTGCCATTTTTTGTTGTGCTGCCAGGACTACCTGCTGCGCATGGTGCATTCATCATCGCAAACCTTACCGCTGTGCAGCTCGCTGAGCTGGTGGTGTATTGCAGGCAAGTAACACAAGTAACAGCATTCAAATGCTGGCTATGCCAGGTGACAGCTTGGCTGGTTAAGTGCGCGCTGTTCCACAGCAGCAACTGTGCACTATGCAGATAATGGTGTATACGTTTGCTTGTGGTTTCATTCGCGTCTTCAAGAAAGCATGCATGTTTCACATTTCGCTGCTTCAACTCTGCTCACACTCGCTACGCAGTGCATACCGCACACCATGAAAGCTGTGACCACACAGCATGACTGCTGCTGAACCAACTTCTAGGCGCCTTCAGTGTTGCCAGAACCATTGCCAACTTGGGTGCCGATCACCAATCTGTGCATGACAAGTCTATGGCTGGGCTGCATTGTGCTGCTGCTGCTGCTGCTTCTGTGTGCTTGCAGCCCCTATGCTGCTGGACCACTGATTGTGGGGGCGCTTGTCGCAGAAGACGTGCGGGCAGAGCAGCAGCAGCAACAGCAGCAGCAGCTGGCAGAGCTGCAAGCATCATCAGCAAAGCGTCAACGGCTTCCCCCAAAGGAGAAAGTCTCAAGTGACGCTTCGTGACACGGCGTTATGTCTGCGTGATAGCTGATTACCGCTTACATCAGAGATGCAGCGACTGCTCTGGTTAATAGGGAGCGTGCATTGCGTGACAGACGCTGATTGTGATCCGCCAGCTGTGTGGCGGTAACATTGGATGCACGTTTGTTGATGTTACGTTGGAACTGCATGCTGTTGTGAACCGCTAAATGGACGCCAGCAACCCGGTGCAGTTGCAACTTGATTTTTTGGAAAGACTGGTACGGCAGCTGCAGGTATTTCCTGCTATGTCTCACCTCTGCTGAACCACGCCTATGCACGCCTGCTTGTTCGCTGGCAGTGTTGCGCTGCTACAGGCCAAATGCATATACTGTTGACTGCACATGTGGCAGGCGTGCTCGGGACCCTTCAGGGCTCTGTGCATTTATGTTTTGAAACGAACGTGTTGAGGCGTGCATATGTGCCTGCGTGGCACTTGATACTGCAATTTGTTGGTGTGCACTTTGGGTATGCTCAGCTCAGAGCATACATGTGATTCAGTTATGCGTTGTCAGCGAGCGTTGTGCTATGTCTTGGTGCTGCTGCTGCTGGTTTGCGTTCGTGTTGAATTTGTGCACCAAGGAACATTGTGGTCATACAGAGAGCGTGTGTGCAGCGGCACAGCTGCTGTGTGGCACAGGCCGGCGTGCACAACGCAGACCATGCAGTTGGCCATCTTCATGGAACTGAACAGCCAACAGGGTGTCATCAAGGCAATCGAACAGCCGAGGTTGGTTGAGATGTCTGCTTGTGACTGTCCCGCATGCGCATACATTGCAAACTAGTACCAGGGCGGACAATGTGAGTGCCCTGTGCGCTGGGTGTCTTTGGCAGCCAGTGCTGTACTGGTCAGGAAGCTATATCACGAATGGCCAGTGCTTGATAGATGGGTAGGGCCCTGTCTTTGCCAAGGGAGGCCTGTAGTTTGAGTGGTTGATTTGGAAATGGTTTGAAGGTGCGCTCGGTTTACAGCATGGACAAGGGGTTCGTCAATCGAGGCACGCAGTTGCTGTGAGTGCATCTTCAGTGCTGCTGGATTACTGTGTTGTGCGCATGGCATCTTCAGCCAGGCTGGTGAGCTCATTATGTGATGAAGATGTTACTAAGAATTACATGCGGTTCAACTACGGTTATGTTCCTTGCAAACATTCAAACACACTGGCTGCTATGGATTGTGTGAACCACCTTAGGATGGAAGTTGCAGTGTGTGGTGTTACATTCCTGATGAGATGAACCTTGCACAACAATGAGCGAAAGTTGCATGCAATGGTGTGGCGTGTTTGTGATTCACGATCGGTGTGTTTGTGGTTCATCTTGTGGTGTGCATTGAGGTGTGGTTTTAGGGCTGCATGTCACTTGCGACAGACGGTGATGCTTTACATGCTGGACAACTTGCTTAGATGGACAGCCCACTTGGAGCACCAAGAGGTCTGGGCGGTTGTCTCCTGGTCCAGCTTTGATTTAAAGGTGCATTGAAGGTTACCCTGGTGCCCTGGGTCCGTATAAATCCGTTCTTTGACAGCGCATGCCAAACTCAGTGCAACCTGGGCAGCATTGAGCAACGCGTTTTTGGGCTTTTCTATTTGTCCTCATCATCATCATCATCATGTTACCCATTAAGCCATAGCATCAACGCCATCGGCCCCGCGCCCCTCAGGAGCGGAAGAAATTTTCTATTTGTCCTGTACTTGCATGTTGGTCGGGTGAAAACATCACCGTTGGAACCGTTGCATATCATCAACATTCAGGATTCTGCACTGGTGTGGCGTTGCTTGCGTGGCAGTTGCAGTGCACAGGCGCTGCACATGTTGCTGCCACCCCGGTTAGCGGCAAACAGTCTGGCAATGGCTTCCCGAAGCCTGGCACCTACTGTTATCTAGCGTAGATAGCGCTGTTTAAGCTTTTTATGTCTAAGGTTTCGGGGGTCAGTGCCCCGACTGAGAGACCCTAGGCAGCAGGATGCAGTTGGTGGTTCATGGACATGCACGTGCATGCTGCTCTGGGGTTCTGCAATCCTTTTTGCTGCTGCTTGGGTGCCATTTGACCCATTGGGTGTGGCAAAGCTATGGATTTGTCAAGGGGTTTTGGGTCATGTCGGATTATCATGTTTGTGACGACATGTTCAGCGAGATGGCTTACGCAAGGGGAGGAAGTAGATACACCCGCGCACCCTTATGCGCAGGGCTGGTGTATGGCTTCTAGGATTGTTGGCCTGGGTCAGTCATTTGGATGCTGCATCTGGTGCACTGAGCTTTGTAGAGCATGTGCTGCTGCCTGTCTTTTTGCAATGCTTGTCAGTTCTTTGACCCTTGATTGGTCGGGTGAACTGAACAGAGCATGTTCCACGTTTATCATCATGTGGCATTGGCCGCTCAGGTAATCGTACGCGACCGCGACGCGTGCCTGGTGTGAGCTTGGGTGTGGCTATTTCCAAACGTTTGAACTGTTACTCTGCGGTTGTAACGGCTGGATGAAGGCCCTTCGGATCGGATCCGATCGTCGGCGACTTCTGGCACTTCACGGTTGCACTAAATGTGATGCTTCGATGCTCGCTGAGCGGCTCGGCAAAACTTCGGACGGCATGCTCAGAGCCTGCGAATCTGCCGACGCGAGGCTCGCGGCACTGCCGTGTCAAGGTTGCAGCACCGTTGCAAACTGGCTCGTTGTGCCCGGCTGAGCCTGAGTGCGAACCGTATGCAAGGTGCTTGCAGAGGCAACATCCTGAAGTGTCAACTGCAACGCCATTGCTGGAGACCTTGGCCATCAGTGCCAGATATAACCGCTTGCCCAGAACCCAGTGTAATCGAAAGATGAACGGAGCTATGCTAGTTACACACAGCAGGTCCGCAACTGACAACCGCCAGCAACCAATCCCCCACCGTCGCTGCACGACACGTGCACTGCCGCCAACACAGCAGCAGCTGCAGCACACGCGGCGCGCAGCGCCCGCAACCAGCACTCAAACAAGAGCTCACGCTGCTGCTGCTGCCGCCACACCAGCTTGCAGGAAACATCCCTGCCGCTGCTGCTGCCGCCAGCACTGCAGCCCAACCTCCTGCTCACACCAAACAACTTCACCCCGCAGCGCAAAGTAAACTTCACGCCGCAGTTCACGGCAAAGTTCGCAGCGCGAACGCTGCTTAGTTCTTGGTGCGGCCGTAGGTCTTGAGCTTCTCGTCGTAGGTCTGGAAGCGTCCGTGGCCAAACTTGGAGCTGGTGTCCACAAACTTGAGCTTGATCTCCTCCAGCGCGCTGCGGCTGGTCTGCGCCAGCAGGCTGCGGCGCAGCGTGATCGGACGCTTCTTGGTGCCTGCAAAGGAAAAAAAGGAGGCCAAGCAGGTGTCAGCAGAAGAACGTGAGAATGGTCTGCGCCAGCAGGCTGCGGCGCAGCGTGATCGGGCGCTTCTTGGTGCCTGCAAAGGAAAAAAAGAGTCCAAGCAGGTGTCAGCAGAAGAACGTGAGAATGGTCTGCGCCAGCAGGCTGCGGCGCAGCGTGATCGGGCGCTTCTTGGTGCCTGCACAGCAGGATGACGTGTGCAAGCAGGTGTCAGCAGCAGCACATGCGAATGGTCTAAGACAGATTAAAAGCCAGCAGGCTGCGGCGCAGCGTGTGATCGGGCGCTTCCGCATGGGGCATAGGACACAGCAGAACGGCACAAGACTGGCTAGCTGTAGCAGCGCAGTATTCTGCTGGAACACACCTGGGATTGCTCCCTTGATCATGAGGTAGTCCTCCTTGATCACTCCGTAGTGGGGGAAGCCTCCCATGGGCGTGATCTCCTTGGTGGACACGTCAAAGTCGGTGCCCGCGCCGTGGCCCTCATCGCCCTTCTTGCCGATCTTGTACACCTGCGCAGTTCAGCACAGGACATAAAGAGGGATGGTGTTTGCTGTTGTGATGCAGTTCAGGATGACATGAAGAGGAATCATAAATGGCCGTGGCCCTCGTCGCCCTTCTTGCCGATCTTGTACACCTGCGTGGAACGCAACGTGATGTGACAAGCAGTTCAGGAGGACGTAAAAAAGGCCTTAGCGTGAATGGTGTTGAGCACCGTGGCCCTCCTCGCCCTTTTCGCCGATCTTGTGCACCTGCGCAGTTCAGCACAGGACGAAGAGGAATGGTGTTTAGTGTCGAAGGTTTGGTGGAAGCCGTGCTGTCCAGCGCGCGCCACGCTCCACTGCAGGCGCGCAGGGTGCCATTGCTACCGTGAAAGTAACAACTATGTAACCAGGGGGGGGGGGCAGTCCATCAGCTCAGGACACCATGCTGGACTTGGGCCTGAAACTTTGCACAATGATTATATACATATTGTGCAGCCCGTGCATGTGATGTGCCTGCAGGCTGCCACAGCCGTTGCTCCTGCAAGAGCTGTGGCAGCTTGGCACATCCACATCAATCACCGTCACAAGTGCTCGCATCTGGTCCAGATTCGCGCACCTGTGACAGTATTCTATGTGGATACCAAGCCACCACAGCTCCTGCAGGAGCAACGACTGTGGCAGCCTGCCGGCGGCTCGGAGCCGTTGACGGTGCACATGATTCATGCGAATACACAATGTGTATTCAGTACGGCGCATCCCACAAGTCAAGCTTCCACCCCGCTAACACGCAAATATCGCAGGTCTCAACGCCCCCAACCGCTCTCCTGAGTACACCCCATCTTAAAGTAACTATGTTTGCATATTGAGACCCCTCAAAAATTGTCCAATGAACGGGGTGGTAAGGGTTCAGTGGCCTATAGGCTGGGTGTGTCCAAACATAAATTTTAGACATTTCGTGGAAAGCACAGCGCGCGAGACCCGGCGCAACAGCATCTATAAATAGCACATATAACTGATCGAAGCGTCTGCAGGCCGATAGGGCTGCGAGCTCGATGCCCCTCAACCTTGGCGCGAGAAACACCTGCTGTCGATCGACCGTTGAATCGGTGTTCGATCAGCGCAGCTCCTTTGCGAACAGAAATAAGCTTTATTCATCAAATGTGTCCATGGTTATTGTCTGGTTCATGTCAGTTAGTAGGGTGCCGGAGCACAGCATGTGCTACATGTAGACGTACTGCACTGCTGGCAGCATGCTTTCTGGAGGAGCTGGCACTGAAGTTCAACCCTTTGCTGTAGCCAGGATAGCTGGCTTGACTATCTACGTGATGCTGTGCTTCTGCTGATGCCATCTCTAATAAACTTGCCAAGTTTGCAGTCCACTCCTGCTGCTGCGCACGAGTACACTCACTGCAATTGCGAGATATCCAGCATCTGTACGTATCAACACATAAGTTGCATGTGCAAGAGGACTGGCTGCCCACCACTGCCTAATGATTGATAACGCTAAGCAGCGGCTAACCATGCCCAGTGCGGTAGCGTGCTGTTTGGCCTGACACCACATTGTGCATGCTGCAGCAATCTAGTCCCAACATCAGCTCACTCAATATGCATGCTCTCTAGTTTGACTTTTCTAGAAAGAAAGTTATGGACCTTGCCGAAGGGGGGGAGAGGGGGGGTCTGCGGGGTCTGACAGGGCCGACCACTTCTTCTCCAACTTTTCTCTGGAGCCTTTCTTGGCCGCGCTGCCAGCGCAGGCTGATGTAATATGCTCAGATGGGTTGATTGGCAGCATTTAAAGTCAACCTGCTTATGTATAGGGGCTACAGGGCTACAGGGCCACATCAAGGCCTAACAACCGTGTCCCGCCAGCCTGGCGCAGTGCGGGCAAAAAAAGCGCAGACACCCAGGTTCGACCTGGGTACCTTCTGCTGCTGAAGGCCTGGCACCTGCTTTTACCACACATTGGCTATCAAGGCCGACAAACAGGCATATCACATACTGTGTTATGTTATTTTGTCACGTAACACATGGTATGGGGCCGACTGGGGGCCCAGCACCCCCTGTGGCCGAGGGGGGGGGGGGGGG